>PISX010007570.1:0-26221 GCA_004024625.1 Mellivora capensis | reverse complement strand
ATTTATATAGTTGGCTTCTCCCATGTTAGGGGCATAGATATTTAAAATTGTTACATCTTCTTTTTGGACAGACCCTTTGAGTATGATATAGTGTCCTTCCTCATCTCTTATTACACTCTTTGACTTAAAATCTAATTGATCTAAAGATTGCCACCCCAGCTTTCTTCTGATGTCCATTAGCATGGTAAATTGTTTTCCACCCCCTCACTTTAAATCTGGAGGTGTCTTCGGGACTAAAATGAGTTTCTTGTAGGGAACATATTGATGGGTTTTGTTTTTTATCCATTCTGATACCATGTGCCTTTTGCTTGGGGCATTTAGCCTATTAACATTCAGGGTAACTATTGAGAGATATGAATTTAGTGCCATTGTATTGCCTGTAATTGCCATTGTATTATCCATTCTGATACCCTGTGTCTTTTGATTGGGGCATTTAGCCCATTAACATTCAGGGTAACTATTGAGAGATATGAATTTAGTGCCATTGTATTGCCTGTAAGGTGACTGTTACTGTATATTGTCTCTGTTCCTATCTGATCTACTCCTTCTGGGCTCTCTCTTTGCTTAGAGGACCACTTTCAATATTTCCTGTAGAGCTGGTTTGGTGTTTGCAAATTCTTTCAGTTTTTGTTTGTCCTGGAATCTTTTTATCTCTCCTTCTATTTTCAATGATAGCCTAGCTGGATATAGTATTCTTGGCTATATGTTTTTCTCGTTCAGTGGTCTGAATATATAATGCCAGTTCTTCTGGCCTGCCAGGTCTCTGTGGAAAAGCCTGCTGCCAATCAAAAAATGTTATAGACTTCTTTTCCTGGGCTTTTCCCGGGCTGCTTTCATGATTTTCTCTTTGTCGGTAAGACTTGTAAATTTTACTATTAGGTGACGGGGTGTGGACCTATTCTTGTTGATTTTGAGGGGGGTTCTCTGCACCTCCTGGATTTTGATGCTTGTTCCCTTTGCCATATTAGGGAAATTCTCTACAATAATTCTCTCCAATATACCTGCTGCTCCCCTCTCTCTTTCTTCTTCTTCTGGAATCCCAATTATTCTAATGTTGTTGCGTCTTATGGTGTCACTTATCTCTCGAATTCTTCCCTCGTGGTCCAGTAGCTGTTTGTCCCTCTTTTGCTCAGCTTCTTTATTCTCTGTTATTTGGTCTTCTATATCACTAATTCTTTCTTCTGCCTCATTTATCTTAGTAGTAAGAGCCTCCATTTTTTATTGCACCTCATTAATAGCTTTTTTAATTTCAACTTGGTTAGATTTTAGTTCTTTTATTTCTCCAGAAAGGGCTTTTATATTTCCAGAGAGGGTTTCTCTAATATCTTCCAGGCCTTTTTCGAGCCTGGCTAGAACCTTGAGAATCATCATTCTGAACTCTAGATCTGACATATTACCAATGTCTGTATTGATTAGGTCCCTAGCCTTTGGTACTGCCTCTTGTTCTTTTTTTTTGTGATGAGTTTTTCCGCCTTGTCATTTTTTCCAGATAAGAGTGTATGAAGGAGCAAATAAAATACTAAAAGGGTGGCAAAGACCCCAGGAAAATGCACTTTAACCAAATCAGAAGAGACCCCAAATCATGGGCTGAGAAGGGGGATAAAAAGAAGTTCAGAAAAAAAAATTAAAAAAAGAAAACAAATAAAGAAAAAATATAAAATATAAAAAATATATATATTTTAGACTGGTGACTAGAACAAGGTCACCCACTTAATTTGGGGGTATTTTGGTCTCTTAGAAGAAACTACCTCCCAAAATTTTTAAAGAATGAAAAACGTATATAAGGGTAAACACAATGAAGGGATGGAATATGCCTATAAAGATGAAAAAAAAATTTTTTTAATTTCTAAAAAAAAGGAGTTGATAAAGTAAGTTGGTTGGGAGAATAAAGAAAAAGAAAGTGGAGAGAATTTGCTCAGGCTAGAGACTAGAACAAGCCCAGAGCTAGATTTGGGGTATATATTGATCTACTAGAGGAAGTTGTACCCCAAATTTTTTAGAAGAAAAAAACCCTATGTGTATACAAAAAATAAAGTTAAATAGTATGAAGGATAAAATATGACTATAATAATGAAGGTTCAAAAAAGATTATTATTTTTTTGGAAAGGTATTGTTAAGATAAACTAGTTTTAAAAAGTTAAAAAAGAAAAGGGTAAAAATTAAAAAAAAATTAGCAGAAGAACAAAAAATAAAATTAAAGAAAAAATTAAATTAACTGCAAGACTAAAGAATCATGGGGAGAAAGCCATGAATTCCGTGTTTTGCTTTCTCCTTCTCTGGAATTCCGCTGCTCTCCTTGGTAAGTGAACTTGGTCTTGGCTGGATTTCTTGTTGATATTCTGGGGGAGGGGCCTGTTGTAGTGATTCTCAAGTGTCTTTGCCCGAGGCAGAGCTGCACTGCCCTTAGCAGGGGCCGGGCTAAGTAATCTGCTCGGTTTTGCTTTTTGCTTTCGGGAGCTTTTGTTCCCTGAACACTTTCCGTAGAGTTCCGGAGGACGGGAATGAAAATGGCGACCTCCCAATCTCTGGCCTGGAGGAGCCGAGATCTCGGGGCCCCACTCCTCAGTGCGCCCTCAGAGAAAAGCCCCAATCACTCCCATCTCTCTGGCCTCTGGCCGCTCTCCAAGCTCACCCAGACTGCGACCGGTTCAGGGTAACTCTGAGCTGAGAGCTCACTCCTCGGCTCTCTGTAGCCAGATTTCCTGCTCCAGTACCCACGAGCTCTGTGACACTCAGACACCCCCAATCCTTCTGTGACCCTGCTGGACCTGGGGCCATGCTGACCCCTCCTGGGCTCCACCCCGGTTTAGCCTCTGGAGTGATGTCCCTCAGTGGAGCAGGCTTTAAAAGTCCCAATTTAGTGCTCCATTGTTCCGCCGCTTGCCAGGAGCCGGCCCCTCCCCCTGCAGTCTATCTTCCCATTGCTTTGGATTCACTTCTCCACCAGTCCTACCTTTCAGAAAGTGGTCGATTTTCTGTTTCTAAAATTGCTGTTCTTCTCTTCGATCTCCCGTTGGATTTGTAGGTGTTCGCAATGGTTTGATAAGCTATCTAGCTGATCTCCTGCTACCTGATGTAGTCTCAGCCTGCTACTTCTCCGCCATCTTGACTCCTCCTACAAACTCTATTCTTATTTCTCTAACAGTTATTCTCTTTTAAGATAATGATTAATATATTTTAAACTTATTTAGCTGTAAAAAAGTTATTTTAATTCTGAGTTTTGATTAATATTTAGAGAATACACTAAAGTTTTACCTATATATATTCTTCCAATTCTATGGGAAAAATGACAACTCTTTTATAATAATCTTTATTATATTTCTGATTTTTGACAGATATATTGTAGCTTTGTTTTGGTCTTTGTAATAGCCTTATGACCAATGAGAGCATACTTTTCTTTTTTTTTTTTTTTTCTTTCCACCATCTCTCTGTTTCTCTGCAATCAGAAAAGTTTCTTCACTTGAAAGGACTCAATAACCCAAGATAAGTGCCCCATCATGAGGTCCTTAACCTTAATCACATCTACAAAGTCCCTTTTACTAGTAAGGTCACATATCAACTGGACCTGAGGATTAGGGTGCAGACATAGTTGAGGGCCATTATTTTGCCTTTTGCAGGCAGAAAATAAGTTCAAATGTCCACTCATAAAGACGTAAAAGAGGCATTTTATTTATCAAGGTCTGAGTTGTGAAACCTCAAACAACATGAGGTAAAATACTTATTTGAGTAAATACTTATTTGGATGGTAAATAACTGCAGACAATGTTAACTCTGGAGTAAAATTTCTGTATTTTACTAGAATTAAGTTAGTATAAATCTGAAGTAGATTTTGATGAGTTAAGATGTATATTGTAAGCCCTATAGGAAACACTAAAAAAAATAGTTAAAAGAAAGACTTATTTGAGTTCTTCTTTGTAGACACCAGTGGTCTTATTTTATTTTTTTTAAAGATTTTATTTATTTATTCAACACAGAAGGAGATAGCACAAGTAGGGGAGAGGCAGAGGGAGAGGGAAAAGCAAGCTCTCCACTGAGCAGGGAGCCCAATGTGGGACTCATTCCTAGGACCCTGGAATCATGACCTGAGCTGAAGGTAGATGCTTAACCTTAACCAACTGAGCCACCCAGGCACCCAATGCCCGTGGTTTTAGATTGGGGAAATTTGTATCACATGATCACATATTAGACTCTGTGACACATTTTCATCATCTGTAGAAGGGAGGTAATTCTGAAAACTACTTCTCAGCTAGGTTATAGGGGTGATGAGCTTTGACAACAGACAGACTGGAATTTGAATCCTAATCTATAGCTTTGTGATTTAATAATAATATGTCAATAAGGCTGTGTCTTTCATTGTAAGGAGGGAATAATAACCATACCCATCTCTCAGTTATAGCATGAGTATTAAATAAAATAATACAGTAAAGAAGTTTGCACAGCTAATAATAAATGTTGACTATCATAATTGGTTTGTAAAAATATTTTTGAGCTACAAGGAATATAAAATATTGCTGCTTATCATTATTATTTTTCCACAAGCACTCTGCCTATTATTCAAAGCAGAAATAGAGATAAATCTGAGGAACCAATGAATCGTTATTACTTGGTTTCTTGATATCTGTGGTAATCTTTAATTAATAATAATGTCAACGTTCTAAACTATTATAAATTGTCTTTGCTATAAAAGTATTTGCTGTTCACTGGAGTAGACTACACAGTAATATATCTCTCATATATCTATCTCTTCTCCTTCTGAGTCCCTGATAAAGTAAAAGTTAGTATGCTTGATGTTTAAGAGACCTAGAGGTCTCTTAACCAGTGGGCAGGTCTTCCCCTCCTCCTCCCCCTCTGTCTCCCCAAAAAAGGAGTCGCTTTGGAGGGGTACTTGTCAGGGCTGGTTTGTTGGGTGGAGCAGGTTTACAGGGGAATTCAATGAACTATTCCAATTATCCATTTGAATTATTCATAATAATAATATTATGAATATATATGCTCATAGTATTCATATATGTGAATATTATATATATATATATATATATATATATATATATATATATATATATATATCTCACATCTTTGTTATCCATTCATCTGTTGATGGACATCTAGGCTCTTTCCATAGTTTGGCTATTGTGGACATTGCTGCTATAAACACTGGGGTGCACGTGCCCCTTCAGATCACTACATTTGTATCCTTAGGGTGAATACCCAGTAGTGCAATTGCTGGGTTGTAAAGTAGCTCTATTTTCAACTTTTTGAGGAACCTCCATACTGTTTTCCAGAGTGTAAAGCCCTACTGATTTTCAAAGTCAGATGTTATGAAGGCTTGTCTTCTCTGTGCAAATACACAGGGTCAGGGGGTATGCCTCAGAACTTGATCCCCTTGTCCCTCAGGCAGGACCTCCATGCCTGTGATATCCCTCCTCCGTGTGAGTTGCCATATAGGAGTTTGGTTCCCTACTATATCCCTGCCCCTCCTACCCTTGTTTTTTGGGCTCTTTCTTTATATTCTTAAAGGTAGAAGAGCTGTTCTACTAGCCTTCAGGTCATCTTCAGAGTGAATTACACTGTATGTGTCTCAAACAAATTTCTGGCCTGAAATTTCTGTGGGAGGAAGTGAGCCTTGAATCATCCCACTCCACCATCTTCCTAAGCTTCCCCACCTATTTTTAAAATTGAATTCTTTGTTTTCTTTTTGTTGAGTCTTGAGAGTACTTCCCATACTTCAGTACAAGTCCTTTGTCAGATTTGTAACTGACAAATACTTTCTTCCAGTCTGTTGCTTGTCCTTAAATTCTGAAAATATCTTTCAGAGAGCAAGGGTGTTTCATTTTCATAAAGTCTAATATGCCAGGGTTGTTTTAATTTTATGAATCATGTCTTGGTATGCTAAGAACTGTTTTTCCACTGAAGGTCACAAAGATACTCTCTTGTTTTCTGATTTAGGTTTTATATTTATATCTATGATTTCGATCACACACACACACACACACACACACACACCTCTAGTTGAGTTAATTTTTAATAAGGTATTAAAATTACATAGAAGTCTCTTTCTTTACTGATGAATGCCCAGTCATTCCAGTACCACTCGTTTAAAAAGACTATCCTTTTTCCTTGAAATTACCTTAATTGCCTTTGCAACTAAGTCAAACAACAATTGGCCATATGTGTTTGGGTCTATTTCTGGACTCTTTTTTTCTCTTCCATTGACCTCTGTGTCTATACTTTCACCACTAATGTTTAAGCAGTGTAACTTTATAGTAAGCCTTGATATTGGGCAGGGTGAATACTCATTTTTTTAAAAATTGGCTATTCTAGGGGCGCCTGGTTGGCTCAGTGGGTTAAAGCCTCTGCCTTCAGCTCAGGTCATGATTCCAGGGTCCTGGGATCGAGCACCACATTGGGCTCTCTGCTCAGTGGGGAGCCTGTTTCCCTTCCCTCTCTCTCTCTGCCTGCCTCTCTGCCTACTTGTGACCTCTGTCTGTCAAATAAATAAATAAAATATTAAAAAGTTGGCTGTTCTAGGTCATTTGCCATTCCATATAAATCTTAAAATGAAATTTTTACTATCTACAAAAAAAATTCTCTTGGAATTTTTGATGGAAATTTTGTCCAATCTTTGGCTAAATCTGGGGGAAAACGTCATCTTAACGATATTGAACTTTCCAATTCATGAACATATGTATCTCTCCATTTGTTTAGCTGTTATGATTTCTTTAATCTATGTAGTTTTCAGTATGCAGATCCTATGCTATTTTATTTTGATGTACTGTGAGTATTTAACTTATGCAGGGTGCTATTATGAATGCCACTATTATTTAAACTTTGAATTTCAGCTATTTATTGCTAATGTTTAGAAATGTCGCTGATTTTGTGTGACAGTTCTATATTCTGTGATGTTGCTAAACTGACTTTTTAAGTTAGGAGCTTCTTTGTAATCCTTGGGATATTTTACATAGACAATTATGGGAGATGATGTCTGTGAAAGAAGATAGTCTTATTTCCTAATTACAAATCTGAATTTATCTTATAAATTTTTCCTGCCTTATTGCACTGGTTAGGACTTTCCAGTTTAATTTTAATCATAATGATAGAAGGGGACATACTTTCATTGTTCCTGATCTAATGGCAATGCACTTAGTCTTTCACAGAAGCATAGTTATCCTTATATTTTTAGTAAATGTCATTTATCATGTTAATTAAGTTTCATTATATTCCTACTTTGCTAAGAATTTCTATTATGTATGAATATTGAATCTTATCTTACACTTTTCCTGCAAATAGTGAGATCATATTATTTTTTATTATCTGACTATGACCAATTATATTGCTTGAGCTAGCTTTGCATTCTTAGAATAAGCCCCACTCTGTTGTGATATACTGTCTCTTTTATTATTGTTGGGATTGATTTGTTAACATTTTATTGAGGATTTTTCCTGTCTATAGTCTTCTTGTAATGTCTTTCTCAGACTTTCGTATTAGACCAGTTATGGTTTTTTTAAATTAATTGGGAATTGCTTTCTCTTATTTTATTTCCTAGAAGAGATTTTACAGAAATGGTATTATATCTTCCTTAAATGTTTGAAGGAATTGGGTAGTGGAATGATCTGAACCTGGAGCTTTCTTTTTTGGAAGAATGTCAAGTATTAATATATTTTTAACTAGATCTAGAACTATTCCAATTATCCATTTTTTCCTAATGGACTATTGGTAGATGTGTGCTTGAATGGATTGTCTCATTTCTTCTATGTCATCAGTTTGTGGTCATAGAGTTGTTAGTATTATTCCTTTAATATATTTTTGATTTCTGTATGCTGTATTATGATGTCCTTGTTTCATTCCTGATATTTGTGATTTATGCTAGCTCCCTTTTAATCTTGGTCAATATCACTAGTGATTCAGCTTTTCGGTTTCATTAATTCTCTCAGTTGTTTTTCTGTTTTAGATTTTTATCAATATTTTTCTCTCTCCTTCCTCCCTTCTGCCTAATTTGGGTTTAATTTGATCTTTTTCTCTCCCTGGTTTATTAAGGTTGAAACTTAGATTATTTATTTTTTTACCTCTTTTAATTTCAAATTTAAGCTCACATGTGATCAGTTTCCTTCTAAACACTGGTATACTGTATTACACAAATTTTGGTATGTTTCTTCTCATTTTTGCCTAATCAATGTCATGAATGCTATGAACTCTAACCACAGACCCTTTGAGACCATGAAGACCAGGTAAGAAATCCTGTAAATGTGAAGTAGACCAAGAGAGGCAAATAAAATATCTCTTCTCCACTGAATGATCTCCATAGAAATAAATGACAGATGGCTGGCTATCAGGGCAAATGATGCTCATATCAATTCTTTGGAGTTCATTTGCTCAGCCCACACTCACCATCCTCTACAACATGCCTTTATTTTGTGTTTTTAGTCCAACGTCTTCTCTTATACTATAAAATTATTCTCCTCCAAGTCAAAATGGATTATACATCATTGATTAATGATCTTACACTGTCTCATCTCTGTGTCTTTCTCTCTTCACCTGAAATGTGATCCTTCTTGAACTTCATGTCTTACAAAATCTAAATTCTAGTCTGCTTTCTTTTATTATACTATGTGTTATATCAAACTGTTGTTTCCATTTTAAAGTAAGCTTGCTTTTTTTTCCCCACCATAGTATAGATTTCTCAAGGCATGGACTTTCTCAATCTTTTCTATGTGCTTTTCAATGCCCAGGGACTCCGAATATATATGCTTAGCAAATATTTACTGTTTAATTTTGTTCTGTCCATCCTTTAGTTTATTATCATTTAATGGAAGACTTTAGAATCAAAGCACTGTGATAGCATACCTTAGTAAGGTGTATCTGATTAGCTTAAAATATTTTACATAGTCCATTTTGTTTTCATTAACATTCAGAGTGTAGTTAACATCCAACGTTCATTTTGATCTATTCTAAAAAATCCCTCATTTAAAATATAGAGTTCTTGAAGGAGAAAGAAATTTCAGCTTCACCTTAATTTATTAAGAATTTACCTTTTAGAAAACTCACTTCAATGAAATTTAAATTATCCCAGATTTCCATCATTTCTCTGTATTATAATTCTTAGATGATTCAATTTATCTCATCACATTGTACTGTGTATTGTTATCTATATCGTGACTTGGTTTTCTTCTTCAGCTCTTAATTTTATTCCTCATGATTCTTTGCATATATGATAATATAATATCTTCTGGAACATGTAGCTTTCATTACTTTCATGAAGATTTTCAGGATACCCTGACAATGCTAAATAGCATTAATTTCTTTTTTTCTGTCTTCATTTTTCTTCTAAATGAAAACGTAGGTTTTTCTAATAGCAAAATGGTAATTGGATTTGTAAGTTTCTGTGCTATAATTAAAAAAGAACTTGATAAATTCCAGAAGCCTGGTTTCTATTCCCAATATTTTTTAGTTTTGTGATCTTTAGCAAGTTACTGAAAACTTCTGAACTTCAGTTTAACTGTATACTGGGTGTAATAATGTCTAACTCATTCTCCTGTGGTTATTATGGAATTATAATATATTTAGTTGCCAGTAAAATGAAATTGAAGTTAGTTATCTAGATATTGGTTCAAGATCTGTAAATTCTTTTTCACTAATAAGCATTATATGTTACTCTGAAGAGTGGAAAATATTGTGTGAATGAAAGCTTCCCTAATATGCAAGTGTCTTCTTGCTAATGTTGATTTACCTGGATTAGATTGGATTACATCCTTCCTTTCACTTCAGTGTACCAGAATTTGCAGACAATAAGCACACTTTGTACTTCCTATTCTCATTTTACCTTTGCACTCTGGAGTGTGGTCTATGCTTCACTATTCCATGTAATGCCAAACACTGTTTTCTTCTTAGAAGTGCCTTCACAATTAACTCTTTCTTTTCCATGCTTTCTATCCATGTCCAATTTCAGGCTCTTGTCATCTCATAACTGGGTTCTTTCAGGAACCTCTCATGAGATCTCTCACTATATTCTTGTCTCCAGCCATCACTACAAATTACTTCCAGGAAAAGATTTTTTAAGTGTTATATTCATTCTGTAACTTAACTGCTTAGAACATAAAAATGGTTTTATTGTCTTCTGGATTAGGTTGAAACTTGCTGTCTGGCTTTGAAACCTCTCTGTATTTTAGTGTTTTTTCCCATTGCTAACACACATGGACCCTGTAATTTAGAAAAATCTGGTAACAACCACAAATATATTTCATATCCATTATCTCTTCTCTCAAGCCCACATAAAGTTCTGTCCCATATCTGGAATTTTGTGCCATCTAGTAAAGCATTTCTTTTTTCTACCCTTCCTGTGGCATAACTAAATTTCTGATACCTCTGTGGAATTATTTCTTCTGCTATCTTGTATTTGTTTCTTGCTTTGAATAGAATAATGTCAGTACACTGTCATTGCAAATGACAAATTGAAACCAAGCTAGCTTAAGCAAAAAAGGAGATTCATTTATTTCTGTAATTGTGAAAGCCAGGGATGCAATAGGAGAAAACTAGGAAGGACAACCAGGAGCTCAATTCCGATGGATCCACTCTCTGCCTCTTAATTTCTTGCCCCACTTTTTTTTTAATGGGAGCATTGTTCTTTTTTTCCATTTCTTCATGTGTCTAGAACCATGCTGTATGCTTGGCTTACATTTTTGCAGAGAATGAAGAGATTTTGCAGGCAATAAAGACATTCCCTATGTAAGTTTTGAAATTGGACTTGAAAAATCCAAGGGAAAGACCTGACGACCAGTTTAGGTAACATCTCACCCCTTTAGGCCAATCACTGAGGCCAAGGGGCTGAAGAACTATAAGCATAAAGCGGATTATATACTCATCTCCAATAAATAGGCAGAGGAGTCTGTTGCCAGGCAAAGGGACCATACACAGAGATGGCACTGAGGCACTTTTGGGGAGCTGGATAGATACCATGTTTGTATTAATGAGTTCTTATCAAAGCATGACCATCATGGTTCAACTTTTTTCGTAGCTGGCCTACAGTTCCAGAAGTTCATGACTCAACATAGCCCTGAATCCTGGGATCATTCTAAGTCTGACTTGCTTTTAAAATGCAAAGTTGGGAATAGTCAGGACTTTCATTTCAGGGATTTCTCTTGCCAGAAGAGCCCTGTGGAGCCCTGGGAGGAATCAAAGATATCTTGAGGGACAGGGAGGAAATAGGCCTCGTTGGCAGTCTCCATATGCTTCAGAGAATAACTTGCTATTCATGTGTGTGAGATAATCCCAAATGGTTTACTACACTCTAGCATCCCAAAGGTATGATTAAAGGATTAGAGTATGGGGAAAAGAGCAGACATTAGTGCAACAGAGTGAAAAAAGCCAACACTTCGGTACTGTCCTGGGATTTCATCAGCAACAAAATGAGGACAAGAGAATTGGACCGTGAGTGATTCTATTAAAACACTGGGTAAATCCAATCAAGATGCTTTAGCTATTAAGTTCTCTGATGATAGAGGTTATGCCTGTTCTAATTTGCTTTGTGAGGTGCCTACATAGGCAACAGGGATAGGGACCATGTTTTTAAGAAACACTAAAATGTTATTACTTAGTAGCAACACTACTGAACACTCAGTGCACCACCATAGCTAATGAACAGCTCTAGTTTTAAATGTCTGGGAAGAATGCCTGGCAACAGCTGAATTAACATTTGCCAGGTATCTAACTGGAGATATAAATTGGGAGCCGTAGGTGTTAGCTGAAGCATTGAGAATAAAGAATTTCTATTGAGAGGAGTTGGTCATAGACAATGATGGCAAATACCAGTGTCTAAAAAAACTTACAGAAAAAGAACTTATAAAATTGCTTGTGATTAATAATAGCCATATTTGTTGAGTCTTTTCTATGTACTAAACAATATTTATGTTCTAAGCCTTTCACATGCAAAATCACATTCAATCCTAATAGTCCCTTTATGAGAATTTTATAGATAAGGCAGCAAAGGTTTCGAAAGATTAAGTAACTTGCCCAAACACCAGTAAGTGAAAGAGCTGGGATTTGAACCCAGGTTTCACAAATTCAAGTGAGATTTAAACCTAGTCTATTTAGTGCCATTCTTTTAAGGCCTGTTTTGTGATTGTCTGTTAGGAAGAAAAACTAGGAGAGAACTAAGAACTAACTTCAGTCAGATGTGTTTTGTGCCAGACTTTGGGCTGTCATATCCTATCTGATGTGAATTAAGAAACAAAAGCTCAGAGATATATTTACACAATTTGCCTAGGCTCATGTGCTTAGGAAATTACTGATGCAAGAACAAACTCAGTCCACGTATTACAAACACCAACATCCTTTCCAAACACTCATGATTCGTCCGACCACAAAATTAGATTACTTTTTATCTTGCCTAAGGATGGGGGCAGAGGACTGTTTTCATTTGCTTGGGCAGCCATAACAAAGAACTATAAACTGGGTGTCTTAAATAACAAAAATTAGTTTCCTCACAGTTCTGGAGGCTAGAAGCCTAAAATCAGTGTATCCGCTGGGTTGTTTCCTTCCCAGGGCCTGACTCTTTGCCTGGGTGACTGTCTTCTCCCTGTGTCCCCACATCATCTTCTCTTTGTGCATGTTTGTGCTCTATTCTCCTCTTTAGATAAGGACACATCGTATCGGATTTGGAAGCACCCATATGACCTCATTTTACCTTAATTACCTATTCAAAGACTTGATCTCCAAATACAGTACTATTCTGAGGCCCTGGGGATTAAGATTTTGAAATATGAATTTTAGAGACACACAGTTCAGTGTATGAATATAATGTTCACTGCCGCTACTTTTTAAGTCCCCCTCATTTCTCACTGGGACTATTGCATTAACCTCCTAACCAAGCTTCCTACTTGCTCTCTAATCTCATGTGAAGTAATCATCTGTTAATTACTTTTTTTGAGACCACATATAGCAGGGCACCTGTGTGGCTCAGTCAGTTAATCATCTGCCTTCAGCTCAGGTCATGATCTCCAGGTCCTGGAATTAAGACCTCGTGTTGGGTTCCCTGACCAGCAGGGAGTCTGCTTCTCCCTCTGCCCCTCCTCCTGCTCATGCTTACTTGATCTCTCTGTCTCTCAAATAAATAAATAAAATCTTAAACAAACAAAAAAAAGAGATTACACAGCATAATCCCAAAGACCATTGTTCACTTTCTATTCTACATGAATCCCAGCTCCCTCTGAGTTATATTACATAGCGGCCCACACACCATTGCGTCTGTTTCCATTATCACTAGCCTCATTCAGTCCCTTATTATTTCTAAACTTTGTAATTACAGTACTCTATAGTTTTTTCCTGGACAGCTACTCCACTCTCTTGGCTCATTATTAAGATGGTCCTCTTTCTTAAATGCATGTAGGTAATGTCATCTGCTCTCTCAAACGCCTTCTATTGTGCCTCTTTATCTATCAAGTTAGGGCCTCTCCACTGTGATCCTGGACTGGACTTGGCCATTCCTTCTTACTGCCTTTGAGGTGGGAAGTTTGGATCTTCATCATATACTTATCCACCTCAACCTGTGGTGGTTCTTTTAGCTCCATCTGGAGTGCCATCTCCTGATTGTCCACATCCATCTGCAAGACCCAACTTAAATTCTACTTCATGAGAAGACCTTTTCCTGAACCATATCAGAAATGATATAATATTCCTTTTTCCACCATTCATCTTTCACCTTTACTGTATTGGATCTTTTCAAAGGAAGTCTGTAACTTTCAAAGTCCTGGAGTAACTGAAAGCAATGCAGAGACCATTGGCCAGCAGAATCTTTTAGATTTATTTATTTATTTATTGGAGAGAGACAGAGAGAGAGTCAGTGAACGGTGGAGGGGCAGAAGAAGAGAATCTCAAGTAGACTCCCCACCCCCACTGAGTACAGAACCCAACACAGGGTTCAATCTCATGAGCCTCAGATCATGACTTGAGCCCAAACTAATAGTGAGACTCTTAACCAGCTGAGCCACCCAGGTGCCCCAGCCAGCAGAATCTTAAAAGAGCTTATTGGCATATCTGGAGTGTGTTAGCAACAGCTCATAGAGAGGTATGAACAAGAGAATTGTTAAATTTTCAGTAGCCTGTTGTTAAGCTGAGCCATTATTAAAAATTATACATTTATAATTAAGTAAATTATTTAAAAAGTAAAATATCAATGCATTCTAATGAAAAACAGATTATTACTAAGTATTTCACCACATTTTACAGTTTTCCGACTCTTTGGGCAATTTACAGTGACAGCATATGGTCAATATACCATATTGGTATGCTACTGTGCACTCCCTTCCAACTAATTCCATGTTTAATGACCTCACACTAGTAGACTGAAAACTGATCATGGTAAGAATATTTAAGCCATAGAAACTGGCACACTAACAATCAAGACTTGATTTGATGGAGAGATTTTAACAATTTAGATTAAACTTAAAAGTATGTCAAATCTATAACCATCACATTGTGATTGCCCAATATATTTAAAAACTATTCTAGCATTTGAAACTATTTTGTGATTCAGCAAAGCAGTTATATGTATCATTGATTGGTAAACGAAGTTCTCACTACAACTTATTCAGCTTCTTTCATCAAACACCTTAATGTATATAAGTTTTAGTCAACATTCATATCAGAAATACCCTGACTGGTGAATTGTACACATACATTTGCTATAGATATAAGATTTTGGCAAAATTCAATGAAAGCATTTTGTGAGAGTTAATCAACTGTATGGAATTTATAATAAAGTACATTGTGTATTTTATTATCATTCTAAAGGGTGTACTACATTAATTGTATATTCAGGAACATTTGTAATACACACACACACACACACACACAGATTTCCCATCAAAGAGGTCATTGTTAAACGTTTACCACCAAATATCCTGCATATTATGGGAGCCAAGCAGACATCTGGTCAAAAGCGAAAAAAAACAGAGGCACCTGCAAATAGTTAAAATAACCCATGTTTTACCTCTCTGGTATCAGATATCACTTAAGATGCCATTTCAAATCTTCCTGGTTTCCTTTATTTCCAGGCCTTTGTTTTGAGTTTCACTCCCAGCCAACAGTGCAATAATCTGCTTTACCTGGACTTGAAATCATTTCACACTGTGCAGCATGGAGAAGTGCCTTGCATCTTCTCCACATTCCTCTAACATTCTACTTAAGAGCTCCCTTGCTCTGCTGAGTAGTCTCATTGGAGCCAATTCATGATAAGAAAGAAGAGTAGGAGAACTAATGTCAATTAGTTCTAATGTCAGTTACCAGATCAGGTAATCTTTAACCATTGGCAAATGAGAGACAGTGGACATGCTCTTCTCCCTTCTTCCTCAACATGGCTTTGAGAAGCAGCTTTATATGGCCTCTTGAATGATGGTCCAACAATGAGCAATCCATGGCCTTAGTAATCCACTCTTGTATTGGCTAACTTTATTTTCCTACCTCACTCTTGATTTCCCTCAGCCCTATGATATGGAGGAAGCAGGCCAGCGTACTTCCTATAACCACTGGGAGCAGGTGGAGAAAAGTTTGATAACATCTACTTCCTGTGACAAAGCTAGTCCTTTGAAATAAGGTTTAACTAAGCTATTTACCATGTCAAATATGGTAAGCATAGCCTATGTATGGAAAAGTTGAATCTCTCTGTTGTATACCTGAAACTAATGTAGCATTCTATATGAGTTTTACTCAGATAAAAAATAATTAAAATCGAAATAATAAAAAAGAAATTACCCAGATATAATTGAAGGAGAAAACAATACGAGCAAAAGGATGTAGTATATAAGTCCAATGTGTCCAATTAGAAGAAATCTCTTCTTTCACCTCTACTACCTACATCCAACTCAGGACTTTGTACTGCTGTTAACAGTATATACATGCATGTGTATACATATGTATGTATATGTGTGTATCATATATATTTATGAATATCACACACAATCACATATAAGAACAATGATCATTATATAAGGGCATTAGCTTATCAGTTAAGCTATATGTTAATTAATATTATATTAACAGACATATTTATTCATCTCAAATATCCCAGCCTTATATAGTTTTTATTTTTTTTAATTCATTTCAACAAATGTTTGGATATTGAGTACAATGGAACCTATTTCCGTTAAAGATATTGAATCTGGGATCATGGAAACTACCTACGATTAAGAAACTACTAAGCTGTGTCAGCCTTCCACCACCTTCCCCTTACTTTCCCCCATATTAAGCAAGAGTTTTAGTGGCATTATAAAGTATATAAAACCAGAGTTTACTTACTAATGCTTGAAATTGGGCTTCGTTCTAAGTGAGATCTAAAATCACAACTTCTCCTTAACCCAGGCCAGGAGCTTTTGCCCTTGTCTTAGAACAGACTCTTGGACACTCCTGGGGAGCTTTTGGTGCATGCACACATACTGTTACATCTCCTTTATAAAGAAATACACATTTCTCCCATAGGTTTCCACCTGGGTTTTCAATTATAAGTAAGCAATTTAGTTCTTTTAGACATGTATTTAGTGAATTTTGTTCTCTTTTGGTTTGATACATATAAAAAAATGCATGTGTTGTGTCTGGTGGAATGTTTATTGCATTGTTGGAATCTGAACAAATTGACATGAGTGCATTAAAGAGAAAGAAAGAAAAGGAAGGAAGGAAGGGAGAGAAGAGAAGAGAAGAGAAGAAAAAATAAAGCAGGAAGGAAAGAAAGAGAGAAAAAAGTTTTAGAGAACTAAGCATATCTTACAAAGAATGGGATATACAAAAAGACTAGCTAATACTTGATATGATGTCTGGAAACTATAGGCAGAACAGATGATTGAATTAAGTGTAGTTAAATAAATTACAAAATTTCTGGGAAATTTTTTGATGATGACTTTAATGATGACTATTTTTCATATATTACCAGAGGCATTTTATCAGACACCTTTCCAATAACTGCATTGAGTAGAAGTTCTGGCTCTTGAAACATTTAAACTTACAAAGCAAATTTAACTTAGGAATCATCTACAAGGCTCAACACATATATTGAGAAGTGAAAAATGGAATTTGGGGCAGGCACATTTAAAGGGGAAGGAGAAAATTATTCAAATTCTCTTTATCACAAAATAACAAAACAACATAGGAGGCAGATCGAAAATTTAAAGTATCCCCAGAGTGCATATCATTTTATAGATAGAGTCAGATTCACAGATGAAGTTATGTGGTTTCTCAAAGATCCTGCAGGTGATAAGTTGAAGAACCAGTTTCAGACACTATCCGCGAATTCTGTTCAAGGCACAGATTCCTGAGCTGTGCAGACCTTCATCCTAGACTTTCTCAGTCCCTCCAGATCATGGTGAATGCAGGGTAGCTTCAACAGCAGAGCTGATTTGCTCTACTATTTATAGTAGATGCTCAGTAGTAATTTTTTAATGAGAAATCAATGAACCTTGAGGCGTTATGCTAAGGAAAATAAGTCAAGCCGAGAAACACAAATACTGTATGATCTAACTTCTATGTGAAATCTAAAAAAGCTGAACTCATAAAAACAGAGAGTAGATTGGTGGTTGCTGGGGCCAGGGAGTGAGAGAAATGGGGAAAGGGTGGTCAAAGGGTACAAACTTGCTGTTATAAGATGAGTAAATTCTGAGGATCTAATATACACCATATTGACTGTAGTTAACAATACTATATTGTATACTTGAAGGTGGCTAAGAGAGTAGATCTTAAATATTCTCACTGAAAAAAACAAAAGCAACTAGGTGAGGTGATGGATATGTTACCTAACTTTATTGCTGTAATCATGTAATAACATATATGCATGTCAAGTCATCACATTTGCACCTTAAATTTATACAATGTTATATGTCAATTATATGTTTATAAAACTGAGGGGGAAAGTTAGTGCTTGTTTTCTAAAATGAATTTATTCAACAAATACTTGGGCTGCCCAGACTGTGGACAAAAGGAGTAACTAAGATGTAACCTCTTTTAGCTGATTAGTTCACAGTTTCTTAGCTAATGAGACATAAATAATTATAATAAAACACGAAAAATCCTGTGATGTTGGAGTGGAGGTGGGCAGGAAGGGCACGGCAAAGGGTATCAATTTAGAACTAGAGAGTTAGAGAGTTCTGTCACTTTCAGCTGGATTTTGAAGGATGAGCCAAAATTAGCTACACAGAAGAGTATCTTGGGAAAAAGGAGTTTGTGTGAAATTTGGAGATGTGAAAAAGCATAGTGTATTTGGTGATCTGTTTATTCTTTGGTATGGCTAAAGCACGTGCTATGTACATAAAGAAAATGTAGACAGTGAGTCTAGAGAAAAAGATTAGACACTAGATAATTTTTAAAAATCCTGGACATTATAAAGTATTCTTAAGAGATTTAGATTCTACCCTGAAATATATAGGAGGTCAATCTTCTCTGAATGTATAATTTAGTACTCTCTAATAAAGATATAATGAGTATATAATTTTATATGGGTGATTGTGAGAAAGGGTAAAAAGAAACAAGTGACATTAATTTTAAAAATGCATTTTATCTAGCCCAGTACATCCAAAATTTTATCACTTCAACATGTAATCAATATAAAATATTGTTTTTTTAACATTCTTTTTTTTTCATACTGAGTCTTTGAAGTCTATTTTGTTTTATTGTGGCTAGAATATCTTAATTTGAATTAGCCATATGTCAAATGCTTAACAGCTACATGTGGCCAGTGGCCACCATGTTGGACAGCAGAGGTCTGCACTGCAGAAGACAGTTCCCAAGACCATAATGCTAAACACAGACAGCGTGGTTGAGCCCCTCCTGAATAAAGCTCATTTGGCCACAACACCACAGCCATGGCACTGCATTCCAGCTCTTTCTACTCATTGCTCAGTCCTGCAGTAAATGATGCGCTAGACAGATATTTTCAAACTGAGTCCCTGCTGTCTGTATTGTGGGAGTTACAGTCCTTCCAGAGTGAATCCAGCAGCCACAGAAGCCAGACAGCACAGATGTAAACTGGAGAAAGTAGTGGCAGGCCAGGGAGCGGCTGTGAGAGAAGTTGCTTCTTTTCAGTGAAGTCTGTCAAGCTTGAATGGCTTTGGCTGTGCTGCGGAGATTTTCGGCCTTCCGCTGAGATGGGAGAGTTTCCGGGTTGTCATTAGATCCAGTTAGAATCCAGGATCAGAGGTGACTTGCCAGCTAAAACAGGCAAAATGAATAGCTCACCAACCCTTCCAACCCATTGACACACAGTTCTATATAGAGGTTTGTCCATTCTGTGGATATGGAATCAGTCTTAATGAGACATGCACTGCAGGCTTTAGCTGTGAAGTTGACAGCTTACAAAGAAAGAAGGAAGTTGAATTCTGGAGGGTTAGAGCAGGAATCTGGGTCACAGCTTCTGTCTCAACTTTTTATTTTCCTTTAGGAAGAATAGCCCAGAAAGAAATGAGTCAACCACTCTACTGTTTTTGAGCAGATTAATAAAGTGATTTTTTTTTCATTTTACAAATCTCAATTTAAGCTATATTCACAAGGTAAAAATTAAAAACACTGAAATATTTTTAATAGCAAAATTAGTTTTTTCTCCTCTTCTGTCCATCTGAAGTCCCAGCAGAGATTCCTTTCCTGGTAAAGATTTTGCTAAGTAACAATGACAGATGATACAGCATATCTCTTTCCAAAAGCCCCTTCTTATTTTACAGGCCTTTATCTATAGAAAAGTTATAATTAAACATTGTATATTTTGTACAAGGAAGGCTTTGATGTTTAAACATCAGTTCTCAGCAATGACACAGATTGGATCATTTAGTGCTAAATCATATATGTCTATCATATTTGTAGTAACTAGGAAAAAACTTATTTATTAAATGTATGCTTGCTGAGATTAATTCTATTCAGCAGAATTGGGCATTGGTTTCACATGAAATGTTCAGTGGTGGGTAAATGATTTTAGAAGAACCACAGAACTAAATGACCAACTCTCCCCTAGTGTTTTAAGGGTATAATATACAGGAGGAAGGGAGCATAGGCTTTGAAATATGACAGATGAACCTATCAATTATTTGGCAAAATCTCTCAGCATAAACTCCTTATTTATAATATGTGGGAAATAATAGCTACCTCATAGGATTGGTGGGCTTAAATAGTGATTAATAAATTATTAGTAGTCTTATTATTTGAAATGACCAATAATATTATTATTAACCTTTTACCAATTAATTCTACAGGATCTAGACTGATGATAATGATGATGATGATGATAGAAACTATCATATATTGAGTGCTTATTCTGCCCCATGTCCTGGGCTCAGCCCTTCCTCTAAGGGACCCCTATCAGAAAATAAAACTCCTTTGATTTCCACATTCTCTTCCAATTACCACCATACCTCTTTGTTTCTCTTCACTGCCAAATGTCTCAAAATGTTGCATATAAATATGCTGTATTCATTCTCTTACTCCCATTCACACACAACCTGCTTCTATATGTCTTTTACTATATGGCTAAAATCAGTGAATTTTTTCACCATGCCTCTTCCTTTACTATTTATACAGTTAATGTACAAAAGAAAATAAAAGCATCTTATTATCTTGGCTCCCATGACAAAACATTGTCTTGGTTTCTTCTTCTTCATTGTCTATGTCAACTTTTCCTTCTCAATTAATGCATAAATATTTCAGTGCTTTAGGATATAATCAGAACCCTCTTCTTTTCATATCCTACAGTTGCAGTTCTTAGTGTTGCTGTCCATATTCTGAGGATCCATATAAAGTATCATGTCATCTGCGAAGAGAGAGAGTTTGACTTCTTCATTGCCAATTTGGATACCTTTTATTTCTCTTTGTTGTCTGATTGCTGTTGCTATCTTCTAATACTTCTAATACTATGTTGAACAAGAGTGGTGAGAGTGGGCATCCTTGTCATGTTCCTGATCTCAATGGGAATGCTGTGAGCTTCTTCCCATTGAGGATGATGTTTGCTGTGGGTCTTTCATAGATAGATTTTATGAAGTTCAGAAATGTTCCCTCTATCCCTATACTTTGAAGCGTTTTAATCAGGAACGGATGCTGGATTTTGTCAAATACTTTTTCTGCATCAATTGAGAGGACCATGTGGTTCTTCTCTCTTCTCTTATTGATTTGTTCTATCACATTGATTGATTTGCGAATGTTGAACCATCCTTGTAACCCAGGGATGAATCCCACCTGGCCATGGTGGATAATCTTTTAAATGTGCTGTTGGATCCTGTTTGCTAGGATCTGATGATCCCAAATAGTTCCAATTTAGACTTCTATTCTCTGAGCCAGAATGTCCTTATTCAGTTTTCTATTTGGCATTCCTACTTAGCTATTTCAAAGATATTTAAAAATAAATTCTAAAACTTGATCTTCTTTTTTTTCTAAATTTGGTTCCCTTTCAGTTTTGTCTATCTCAGTTAGTTCAACCCAATTATATGGACTAGAGTTACTGAAGGGAGTATATCTCACAACTTTTGATTCTAAGGCTCAGCAACCTACAGTACAGAACCACAGGTGGGACTCAGAATTGTTGTACTTTATATCTGTGGCAGCTATAACTCTCATGTATTCTTCTTTCCTTGGTGTGATTCCATGTCCTCTGCTGTGTATGGATTTATACAGTCAACTTGTATCTTTGCTTGCTATTTACTTATTTATTTATATTTTATTTGTTCAGAAGAGAAGGAACAAGCACAAGCAGGGGGAATGACAGGCAGAGGGAGAAGCAGGCTCTCCACTCCAACCCTGCCACCCTTGAGCAAGAAGCCTGATGCGTGGGTCTCGATCCCAGGACCCTGGGATCATGCATGACCTGAGCCGAAGGCAGACACTTAACAGAATGAGCCACCCAGGCATCCCATATCTTTGTTCTTAAGATCAAACTTCTTTCTCTGGCTTTTTTTCCTGGTAGACAATAGGAAAGTTCACCAAAATAGTATACTGCTCAACAATTGCTTGGTACATACTATTCTGACAATATTTAATACCCCTAGTGTATGCCCATAAATAATATTATTTATCTCACAATATTTCAAAATCCAAGTTACTAAGTTATGTTACAATAGTTATTTTTTTCTGCTGAATTTACTATTGGAATATTGCTCAAATGTTGCTTACATAATCCATGCCTAGAGTAATGCCTAAATTGATTCTGCTAAATGAGATCCTTCTAGTACCCTCAATAATAAAACACTCTGGATCAGATCTAATAATGTCATACCTCACATTGAATGCTGTATTATATGGGTCATGGCATAGAAACACTCCAGAGTAGGATATGAAATAATTGGTCCATTGGACATCTGTTTGTTAGCCAGGATTTTCATATAAAAGGCATTTATTACAATAATCCATGGAACCATAATGAGTGTGCATGATAAATGATAATAATCCTTTATGTAATTCAATCCTTTGGCTTTAAAAACATTTCCATTAATAATATCTCCAGCATCCCAAATATCTAAATCTCATTTCTATAGACTTATTTAGGAATATTCCTTAGGACACTTAACTTCTTTCTTTTCATTGAACAAAAATATGTACATCTATTGTTTTTGTTGTGAGGATATAAATACCTACTTTGAAGAACGTAATTGTCTAGTAGTAGGAGACAAATATAAATGAGTGCAATATAGAGTTTGAAATTGTTATACTCATTGCACAGAAGACATAGTTTTTAAAAAGAGGTACATCTTTACAAAAGAGATTATTAATACAATGAGAAGAGTTGTTTGTCTCCCTGGCTTTTTTCCCTTCTTAGTTGTTTTAGTTAACCACTAGTTTAACTAAGGCATAGCCCACTCAATAAGGGCAATTTTAGCTAAAACCCCTTGATGAACATTTATGGCCGAAAGGGAAGGAAGTGGTGTTTGGGCACTGATTTATTGATCCCATTCACACATATTCTGGGAGATGGTATCATCCTAGGCAGTAGCTCCCATGAGAAATTGCAGCATTTTCCTTCACTAGTAGTTGTCAATAAAGAATACACTATTTATAATAGTAATAGGATGTTGGTAGAAGAAGCAAATGAGAATATTTTTAAATTACTATTTATATTGAAAATCTTCATTTCGTTTTTGGAAAATGATCATTTGAGCCAACTAAAAGGAAAAATAAAAGTTCTAATGTGGACATTTTTTTAGCATCTGCTTGATCATATTTGAACAAATAAACATATTTTCCTAAAATTTTACTCTTTACCTATCTTTCTGACCACCTTTTCTGTTCAAGAACCCGAGTTTCTATTGTGTGGTTATATGTTTAAATGGATTTACTAACTTCAAGGGGCTTGCAGTATTTGTAAGTAGGATATGTAATATATCCAAATATAAGTAAGTATGTACAGCATATATATACTTTATATACATACATAAACATACATAACACAGAATACAGAATATGTATTTTAATTGAGCCTAATACAATGTAATACCCAAATAGCACCATAACTCATTATCCGACTCGAGGAACTCTCCTTAGAAATCTCATGATAGTTGGTGCAGCCACTTTGGAGAACAGTGTGGAGATTCCTTAAGAAATTAAAAATAGAGCTTCCCTATGACCCTGCAATTGCACTACTGGGTATTTACCCCAAAGATACAGATGTGGTGAAAAGAAGGGCCATCTGTACCCCAATGTTTATAGCAGCAATGGCCACGGTCGCCAAACTGCGGAAAGAAACAAGATGCCCTTCAGTGGACGAATGGATAAGGAAGATGTGATCCATATACACTATGGAGTATGATGCCTCCATCAGAAAGGATGAATACACAACTTTTGTAGCAACGTGGACGAGACTGGAAGAGATTATGCTGAGTGAAATAAGTCAAGCAGAGAGAATCAATTATCATATGGTTTCACTTATTTGCAGAGCATAACAAATAACACGGAGGACATGGGGAGATGGAGAGGAGACGGGAGTTGGGGGAGATTGGAGGGAGAGATGAACCATGAGAGACTGTGGACTCTGAAAAGCAACCTGAAGGTTTTGAAGGGTCAGGGGGTGGGAGGTTGGGAGAGCCAGGTGATGGGTATTATGGAGGGCACGCATTGCATGGAGCACTGGATGTGGTGCAAAAACAATGAATTCTCTTACGCTGAAAAGAAATTTTAAAAAAAGAAATCTCATGATAAAACACATATATGAAGTGGGTTGTATTTTCTTAAGGAAAAAATTTTAGTATCTTGGATTGGATTTTAACAAAATTCTCAATATAAAAAAAAATCATTAGTGTGATCAGCCTTGTCATAAAGATGAAGGAACCATAATTAGAAACTTCTCTAACAATTACAAGTAACAAAAATTACCTCTTCATATTATAAAATAGATCAATAGCTGAAATATGTAAATATCTAGAGTCTACCATGTGCTACTATCAAACCTGTATTTAATTATTTCATTAATGTCTATTAAATGAATAGGCCACCCTGTTCCTTGTAGGGAAATTTTTGAAAACCTTGGTGGGGTAGGTTATTTTAGTTCCACAAACATTTGCTGAGTGGTGCCATGGAGAATGTGGTCTATTTCCTAAATAAGTTTACATTCTGGCCATTTGAATTGGACCAGGAAGAATGGGTAAGATTTCACCTTGGAGACGGGGGAAAGGGTATTCAGGGTGAAAAGAGAAACGTGAAGAAAAGTAAGTAACTGGGAATGAGTGGGGACATCCAAAGGACATCCAAAGGAGCATAGTAAGAAATAAGACCCCCAAATATAATATTTGGTAAAGTTTTGAAGAAATGAAAGATAGGATATGGTAAGAGATCGTACATGACCACATGAACTTCAGTGGAAAGAAAATATGGTCTGATGAAGAAAAGAAATAAATATCAAAGAAAAGTATTTTAGTATTTTTAGTATAATTCTATTAATTTAATTTTGATTCTTACAATCACTTCCCCAATACAGACAAAATTTATAAATTTGAACCATATCCCGAATGTACATTTTACTAGAAAAATCTCTCATTTACTAGATATGTATATATCTTATCAATGTTCCTATACTTTATTATCTTTATCTGAAAGTATGTTTAAGCCACAGTAACAATTGTAAATGGTATCGACTCCTTAATTTCTCTTTCTTCTGTCTTGCTGCTGGTATATAGAAATGCAACTGATTTCTGTGCACTGATTTTATATCCTGACACTTCACTGAATTCCTATATGAGTTCCAACAGTTTTGGAGTGGATCTTTTGGGTTTTTCACATAAAGTATCATATCATCTACAAGGAGTGACAGTTAGACTTCTTCTTTGCATTCAGATGCCTTTTATCTCTTTTTGTTGTCTGATTGCTGAGGCTAGGACTTCTAGTACTATGTTGAATAACAGTGGTGATAGTGGACAGCCCTGCCGTGTTCCTGACCTTAGGGAAAAGCTCTCAGTTTTTCCCCATTGAAAATTATATTCACTGTGGGTTTTTTGTAGATGGCTTTTATGGTATTGAGGTATGGACCCTCTATCCCTACACTTTGAAGAGTTTTGATCAAGAAAGGATGCTTTACTTTGTCAAATGCTTTTTTTTTTTTTTAAGCATCTATTGAGAGTATCCTATGGTTCTGGTTCTTTCTTTTATTCATGTATTGTATCACACTGATTGATTTGCAGATGTTGAACCAACCTTGCGGCCTGGGGATAAATCTCACTTGGTCATGGTGAATAATCCTTTTAATGTATTGTTGGATCCTATTGGCTAGTATTTTGGTGAGAATTTTCGCATCTGTGTTCATCAAGGATATTGGTTGTAATTCTCCTTTGTGATGGGGTCTTTGTCTGGTTTTGGGATCAAGGTAATGCCGGCCTCATAAAATGAGTTTGGAAGTTTTCCTTTCACTTCTATTTTTTGGAACAGTTTCAGGAGAATAGGTATTAATTCTTCTTTAAATGTTTGGTAGAATTCCCCTGGGAAGCTCTCTGGCCCTGGGCTCTTATTTGTTGGGAGATTTTGATGACTGTTTCAGTCTCCTTACTGGTTATGGGTCTGTTCAGGTTTTCTATTTCTTCCTGGTTCAGTTTTGGTAGTTTACATGTCTCTAGGAATGCATCAATTTCTTCCAGATTGTCAAATTTGCTGGCATATAGTTGTTTGTAATATGTTCTTATAATTGTATTTCTTTGGTGTTGGTTGTGATTTCTCCTCTTTCATTCATGATTTTATTAATTAGAGTCCTTTCTTTTTTCTTCTTGATAAGTCTTGCCAGGGGTTTAGCAATCTTATT
>PISX010007569.1:0-88098 GCA_004024625.1 Mellivora capensis | reverse complement strand
TGGTCTGTTTAGGGGCCGTCCTTGGCCAGAGTTGAAAATTGAGAGTTTTAGTGGTCTTTCTTTCAGGTGGCCCTTGTGGGGGGTGTGAGTGAGCTGGTTTGCCAAGCTAGCTAAATGTGGAGTGGACACAGTTTCCCATTCCATGCTGCTCCTTCAACTAAAAGATCCTGGTTCAGCCTGTTAGTAAATGAGAGCTAAACGCTACCCAGGTGGATTCTCTAAAGGAAGACTAGAATCTCCCCTGGAGACAGATTGGAGTTGGTTATAGTAGTTACCACCAGGTCATCAGGCTGTTGTGTGCAAATCTGGATTCTGTTCCAGTCAACGGGCTTAGGAAGAGCTACTGTAATTGCCCGGTGGAGATTTCCAGTGAGCGTTCTAGGATCTTGCCAAAGTTAGGGGTTTGTTTCTCTAAATGTTTTAGGATGTTCTCATGGGACTAATTTCATGCAGCGTTTGGCCTGGTCCTCCCCAACGAGCGCATGGCTTGGCTGATACAAATCTTAGAAACCGGGGTGGTAAGTTGGAATAAGTGTGTTAAATTCTTTAGCAGGGACGCCTGGGTGGCTCAGTTGGTTAAGTGGCTGCCTTCGGCTCAGGTCATGATCCCAGTGTCCTGGGATCGAGTCCCACATCGGGCTCCTTGCTCGGCAGGGAGCCTGCTTCTCCCTCTGCCTGCCACTGTCTGCCTGTGCTCGCTCTCTCTCTCTCCCTCGCTCTCTC
Organism: Mellivora capensis; assembly: GCA_004024625.1. NCBI lineage: Eukaryota > Metazoa > Chordata > Mammalia > Carnivora > Mustelidae > Mellivora > Mellivora capensis. The sequence goes on along the minus strand of PISX010007569.1, from coordinate 87,375 downwards.
TTTGACAAATAAATAAATAAATAAATAAATTCTTTAGCAAATGTGAGTTCTGAGTCACTTTAGGAAACTCTTCAACTCTGGTGCGTAGTCTGGCCTTGGTCCAGGGAACATAAGAGATTTGGGTTTTCAGATCCTCAGAAGACTTAACTTTAAAGGGGCAGTTTTTATTCAGGAAAGGAGGGAGTGGGGAGAGTTTCAGAGGAAAAGGGAAGTTGAGGAGTGAACACAAGACAGCTGCTGCACATCCTGAGACATAGAAGACAGGAAGGAAAAAGGCCTCAGAAGACCTCTTCTCTCATTTTGCCTCTGTTAGTCTAGAAATTGTATTTTGTAGACAAGCAATTTTAGATTCCTGATAATATTCCCTGTTCCCAAGAAGTTGGGTAAAAGGCTAGCACAGTTTCAGTTGGAGTAGCTGGTTCATAACAGGAGCTGGACCGAAGGCCAAATGAGCATTCTTATAAAGGACAAAGCCTTAAAACAGATGCCAAATAATTCTTAGAGAGCTTAAAACACAGACTGGAGCTCAAAATCCAGGAGAAAAATTACGTTCAAGTTCTAGGGTTGGCGGGAAAGCAGTGAGCTCAGGTAGTTTTGTGGGTACGGGTACCTTTTTGTTCATCAGCCTTGGAGTTGTTGGCAGTCTTCTGGATCCTACTTCTAATCACCAAGTAATGTTAGCCTTCAGAATAAGTTTTTTACCAGCAAAAATGATTTTATTTGGGACATTAAACCATGGACAAACCATAGGCAGGTACAGCAGAGAGGAGGATTATTTTATGGAGAAGGAAGAATTTGGGAGGGGTGGTGTTTTAGCAAAGTCTGTTGGAGGAAGACACTAGTTCAGGGTGATGGTGGCTTGTCATGGGCTGAGTTGGCCAGGGTTGCAGATTTCTTGTAGGGACTGCAGTGCACGTCTTTCTGTTTTGAGGCCTATCATTAATGATTCTTTCCTGTTGAGATTCTTCTGCTGGGGTCTCTAATTGACAGTTCTTCCTGTGCTTGACTGAGTTATACTGGCTCTCCCTTATAGCCTCCCCTACTTTCTTCTCACTGCATATTAATGACATCTCCCTTTATTAATTTTTTTAAAGATTATATTTATTTATTTGACAGATCACAAGTAGGCAGAGAGGCAGGCAGAGAGAGGGGGAAGCAGGCTCCCTGCTGAGCAGAGACATCCCCCCCCCCCCCCATGCGGGTCTCGATTCTAGGACCCTGAGATCATGACTGAGTTGAAGGCAGAGGCTTAACCCACGGAGCCACCCAGGTGCCTCATCCCTTTATTAATTTTAACAGGGTCCTTGGGGCTCCTGGGTGGCTCCATCGGTTGGGCATCTGACTCTTGGTTTCAGCTCAGGTCATGATCATCTCAGGGTTATGGGATTGAGCCCTGCGTGGGGTTCTGTGGTTGGTGGAATCTGCTTGTCCCTCTCCCTTCCCCACTGCTCCTTCCCTGCTCTTTGAGCTTGTTCTCTCTTAAATAAAATCTTAAAGATTTTAAAGAGGTACTTAGTATAGTGAGCACTAGAGAACACTAGAGAAGTATGTAAAAAGATTTTTTTTTTTTTTTTTTTTTGCTAAAATATTGAGGTCTTAGGGCGCCTGGCTGGCTCAGTGGGTTAAAGCCTCTGCTTTCGGCTCAGGTCATGATCCCAGGGTCCTGGGATCGAGCCCCACATCGGGCTCTCTGTTCCGCGGAGAGCCTGCTTCCTCCTCTCTCTCCCTGCCTGCCTCTCTTGCCTACTTGTAATCTCTGTCTGTCAAATAAATAAATAAAATCTTTAAAAAAAAATTGAGGTCTTATGCTAGGGAATATGGAGTTTCAAAGATTATCAAGGAAGAAACCCCAACTAAGTATAAAATTGCTTTTCCCATGTATTCTAAAATACCATTTTCCAAAATATTCAGTGCAGATGAAGAGCCGATGTTGAAGGGCAAGAAGGTGCCCTGTGTGATCCTGCCCAGGGTCTGGCTGGGGCCTCCTAGATGCTCCTTAAGAATGAACGTGTCATAGAACAGGTTCTAGGATTGGCCACAATGAGTGAGAAATAGACTCCGTTCATGTGGAGTGCCTCCTGGTAGGTTCATTATTGCTCTGTTTTTATTTACCATATGTTTTTCTCTAGCTAGGTCTTGACTCTGCTAACCGGGATCTCCCTGTGGTTTCAAGCTTGGACCTCAGCAGCACGAGGAAATGTAGCTCAGCGGCTTGTAACGGAAAGCATATGGACAGGTCCACGGTGCGGCATTTAGGTGCGTCTGAAACCCAGTCTTTCTCGTTCTGCATTTCATGATGTGCTGACAGCCCTTTAGTGTTAGAATTTATCTGTGCTTGACCTTGTCTTTGCACATGTCCCCAACAGTCTAAATGCAATCATGGGAATAATTAATAGTTCCATTAATGCTAATAAGGTAATGACCTTCTTTAGGCCAAATTCCTTGTAAGCAGATTAAAGTAGAAAACAGGCAAAGTCTTGCTACTAACAGGTAGTGATAAGGTAGGAAGTAAATATTTTCATTTTCCTTTATATGCTTTTGACTTTTTTTAATCATTAAAATTTGAGTACTTATCACCAGTTGAGGCTCCTTGTCTGGGTCCCAGGTCTGAACCCTGGGGGTAAAGACTGAAGCCCTCTTCTTTTTCTAGCATTCCTCAATTTAAGTAGTGATACTATTACATTACTCCCCCCATCCCATCCCAAAGCTTGATAGGCATTTTGGTTTTTAAATGTTTTGCTAATACAAACAATACTGCAATGAAATTTCTTGTACATACTTTAGGGAGAATACCCGTAAGTAAGTTTCTAGCAGTAGAATTGTTGGGTACAGTGCTTAAGATTTTTTAGTATTTTAGGGGCGCCTGGGTGGCTCAGTGGGTTAAAGCCTCTGCCTTCGGCTCAGGTCATGATCCCAGGGTCCTGGGATCAAGTCCTGCATCGGGCTTCTTGCTCAGCAGGGAGTCTGCTTCTCCCTCTGCCTGCCACTCTGCCTGTGCTCGCTCGATCTTTCTCCCTCTTTCTCTGACAAAAAAAAAAAAAGCTATACAAATTTTAGGGGCGCCTGGGTGGCTCAGTGGGTTAAGCCACTGCCTTCGGCTCAGGTCATGATCTCAGGGTCCTGGGATCGAGTCCCGCATTGGGCTCTCTGCTCAGCAGGGAGCCTGCTTCCCTCTCTCTGTCTCTCTCTGCCTGCCTCTCTGCTTACTTGTGATCTCTCTGTCAAATAAATAAAATCTTAAAAAAAAAAGGGATCATTAAAATTTTTTAATTTTCTAATGGAACGTCTATTACTTTCTACTTACTATTTAAAAAAACAAAAACAAACAACAAACATGGTAATTCCAAAAATTTAGGAGGAAGATCTTTGATCCTACCACCTAATGACACCACGGTGAGCATTTATGGATTTGACTTTTTTTGTGTGTGCCGGGTTTTTTTTTTTTTTTTCCTTAAGCCAGTATCAAATTATACATAATCCATTCTTAAAAGTAATATTTATTAACCACGAGGGAGGTGAGGGGAAGACTGTTCTGCCAGGGGATTATCTGCGAAATACGTGGTCTCTCTGCTCTCAGAGTTTCAGTTACAGTCTTTATATTTCAGTTCACACCTCTCTTTCTCTGCTCTGTGCACAGAACTTCTCTCTCAGATCTCTGGTCTTCGATGGGTGCTTGTGGGTGTACATACCACCCCCAGCTCAAATTCAGCATGTCCAGACTTTGTTCATTACTTGCCTTGGCAAGCCCGTTTCCTTATTTAAAGGAGACGCTCTTGTTCTTTCTTTAGAGGTCCTCTTTGACACTAGATCTTTTATTTTTTCTCGTTCAGCTCACTCCCTCTATCCCTTTTTCTCACTGTCCCATCCACCATCCCAGTGGCCAGAATCCTTGTACTTGGATTAACACAGTAGCTTCTTGACCTTCCATCTTGAGATTTTTCAGCAGTGGACTATTTCTGTTCTCCTCACCTGCCCAGAAGCTCATGTCTCGTAAAGCTGTGTTGCATTTACTCGGACTCCTTTGACCCTGCAGGGGGTTTTCGTCCTCCACCCCCCGTTGTGTGCTGTGGCTAAGTTGTTCTCGTGGCCTAGAGGCTGCCAGACTTCGGCCTACCTTGGTCTCTGTGGCGGCCCGCCGCTCAGGTGACTCCGTCCTCCGAAGCTGAACCCCCCCCAATCCCACTTCCCCAAATTCATTTCTGACCGTTTCTGGCCCTTTTCGGTTCCTTTCTCCGAGTGCTCATGCCCAGTTTGATAATTATCACGTCTCTATAATTTACTCACTGAGATGGCAGATGGCCTCACACATAATCCATTTCCATCAGTGCAGAGACTCGTGGCAGTTTAGGAAACTAGGCAAACGGTTGGTTTATTCCTCCCCCCGCCTCCTCCTCACCCCATACAGATCCTAAATATTAAGTCTACAAACTGAGAAGTGAGAAGGCCTGCCAGTTAGTGTGTTACCCGGAGCATGCAGGTGACAATTCAATGTCCAGGCAGTCATCGCTGAGAACACCGGCTCTGCCCGGAGCTGGCAGCCTGCCCACCAGGGGCCCGGGTCTGATTTCGGGCACATTTTAGAAGCTGATCCATAGATGTGGACGGACTTGGATAGAAACTGGATTAAAGACTTGGAGCTGCGAGGAAGTGTGTTTTATTGGTGGCTGATTTCGAGAGGCTGTGTCTGGTAATTCTGGAGTCTTTGGTTTATAGACTGTGTGCTGTTGACGTCAGTGTCCCACTTTCTCATAACTAAACACGTTATATAAAATGCTCATTGTTGATAGTTTGATCGGTTGCAAAAAGAGAATTAAATATTTACTGGAAAAAATGGGTACTTTCAAAAACCTTTGTAAACACTGGTGAAGATCAGGGAGCTTGCATAAGAAGGGAAGGACGATGGTTACTATGGAACAGTTACTATGAAGGGACTCCAAGCACATTAGGTGAGCGCTGGCCTTTTCGGTGGGATGGGTTATAAAATCAGTGTGTTAGTGTTGGATTAAGACCAGCTTTTGATAAATTGCCTAAGTCCTTGGCTGACTTTGGTATGGAAAAATCTCATCAATAAATATGTCCCAGTCCTTCTAATGATAATTTTTTTTTAACAAAAATGCAGGTATTATTCTGTTTTAGCTTTGCCATACGAAACCAGAACTTGCAGTTCAGTAGTTACAACGCCCCTCTGGCTCTGAGACCCTTGGATGGACACTGTTAGTTTTATTTAGGTTCTTGTGCTGGTTCTGAGCTTCCAGCGCAGAGCCCCCGGATCCCCTTAGGGACCTTCAGCTTGTGCTCGCTGTCAGCCTGTGGATTTCTACTTTGGATTTTTCCACATCTGGCTCCTTCCCACCTTCCAGGGAAGGGAAATTAGGTTATGGCAGCTGCTCCCCTCCATCAGGGAAAGCAGATACCAGGAAAAGAGAGAAGTTAGGCAGAATATACAACCATGGTAATCATGACCACACTCCACCAAAAGAGTCTGTTCGTACTTAGATTGTTACCCACACACCGACACGTAACACAGGCCCAGCCGTGTCTCCTCCCCCAGCCATCAGAACAGACCCTGTGTTACTGGGCTACACCACCACCTCTGCAGCCTGCACCCCGGCGCCCTCATTTCTTTGAAATAAAGAATTTGATGACCTAGAAAAATCTGAAGTACACTACTGTTTTTAGATAAAAACAGCCTTTAGGGATGCCTGGGTGGCTCAGTTGATTAAGCAGCTGCCTTCAGCTCAGGTTATGATCTCAGGACCCTGAGATTGATCGGGTCTCACATCGGGCACATCGGGCTCCCTGCTCAGAGAGTCTGCTTCTCCTTCTCCCTCTGCCTGCTCCCTGCCCACCCGCCCCCCACTTTTGCTCTCTCTCTTGCTCACTCTCTTTCTCTTAAAACAAAACAAAACTCACAAAAGCCTTTAGAAGTAGTTAGAATATAGGGCTATGAGGAAATAGAGGAAAATCAGGAGTCTCTGAGCACAGTAAGTTTGCAGAACATTGAGAACGCCTCCCTTCTGACCACACTTTGTTCTCTTTACTCAGCTTCTGTCCGCAAGTCCTTGGAAATGAGAGGCTGAGCATCTCGTTACAGGGATTGGAGTGCTGTACTTTCTCCTTCTGGTTTGTCTTTCCTGTGTATTTACTTTATATTGCCCATAGGCAATGATTCAGGTTTAAAAATTAAAATAGGGGCACCTGGCTGGCTCAGTCTGTAGAGCCTGTGATTCTTGATCTTGGGGTCGTGAGTTCCAGTCCCACATTGGATGTGGAGATGACTTTAAAGAAAACCAAAATCTTTAAAATGATACATATACTGTAGAAAAATAGGAGCAAAAAGTCATAATCCTGTCATCTGGAGTTAATCAGAAAATCACAAAACACTTGGGCATTTCCCCTTCATTTTGTGTGTGTGTATGTACACACTGTAATGGGGATATCATGTATGTTTCGTAACCTTCCTTTTCCTCCGCTCGGATACACTCAGCACATTTCCTTCCATGTCAGTGAGTACTTCTGTTACCAGTTTTTAAATCCCCACAGTGTTCTGAGAATGTATCTACAGATTTTTTTTTTTTTTTTTTAAGAGACTATGTGAGAGCAGGGGGAGAGGGGTGGAGGGTAACAGAGAATTTTTTTAAAAAGATTTTATTTACTTATTTAAGAGAGAGCGTGTACAGGAGAGCATGAGTGGAGAGGAGGGGCAGAGTGAGAAACAGATTACCTGCTGAGCAAGGGAGGTGGGTGAGGGGCTCAATCCCAGGATCCTGGGATCATGACCTGAGCCGAAGGCAGACTTTTAACTGACTGAGCCACCCAGGTGCCCTGGGGAGAGACATCTTAAGCAGGCTCCATGCCTAGTGTGGAGCCTGACAAGGGGCCCTGAGATCATGACCTGAGCTGAAATCAAGAGTCAGACGCTTAACTGACTGAGCCACCCGGATGCCCCATAATGTATCCACAATTTAACCAACCAGTTTAGGCATTAATATTTTCCCCTTCAGGTTTGGATTATTCTGTGCATTATTTTAGTGAATGTTCTCATAATTAAAAAATTGAGCCTATTTTAATTATTTTGTTAAATTCACTAAGAGTAGAATTGTTGGGTCAGAGGCTATATGTATTTTTAGAAGTTTTGATGTTGTTAAATGGCCATCTAGAAATGTTAAACCAATTATTACTACCACTAGCAGCTTATCCAAGTGCCTGCCTACTGAAGGAACATTAATTATTCAGTAATCCTTAAGATTTGTTGATTGAGTTATAAGTGATGCATTTTATTTGTGCTCTTTTAGACTTTTCAAATTTTAAAAAATGTTGTCTTTTTTCTTTTTTTAAAGATTTTATTTATTTGACACAGAGGGAGGGACAGTGAGAGAAGGAACATAAGCAGGAGGGAGTGGGAAAGGGAGAGAAGGTTTCCCGCTGAGCGGCTCCATCGTAGGACCCTAGGATCATGACATGAGCCAAAGGCAGACGCTTAACGACTGAGCCACCCAGGTGCCCCTAGACTTTTCACATTTTTTTTTTAAATTTTATTTATTTGAGAGAGAGAGTGAGAGAGAATGAGAGGGGAGAAGGTCAGAGGGAGAAGCAGACTCCCCATGGAGCTGGGAGCCTGATGTGGGACTCGATCCACGGACTCTGGTATCATGACCTGAGCCGAAGGCAGTTGCTTAACCAGCTGAGCTACCGAGGTGGCCCCTGACTTTTCACATTTTTTATAAGAAAGCTTATACATGACTAGACTCCCATCAGCAATACAGTGAGAACCACATTAAATTAGAAAGTAAAGCCTCTCTGCCTACTTGTGATCTCTGTCTGCCAAATAAATAATAAATAAAATCTTAAAAAAAAAAAAGTAAAGGGAATTTTGACAGTAAAGGGAATTTTGACAGTATTAGGAATTCTTACAGTCACACAGACTTCTCCCCCACCCCAAGCAGACTACTTTTTTTTAAAAAATGTATTTTATTTATTTATTTGACAGAGAGAGAGAGAGATCACAAGTAGGCAGAAAGGCGGGCAGAGAGAGAGAGAGAGAGGAGGAGGTAGGCTCCCTGCTGAGCAGAGAGCCCGATTCGGGGCTCGATCCCAAGACCCTGAGACCATGACCTGAGCCGAAGGCAGAGGCTTAACCCACCGAGCCACCCAGGTGACCCCAGACTACTTTTTAAACATGTGTGGTAAGGTGTTCTGAAGCCAGTTTACCTGAGAACTGTCTTCTTGACCTGGTGGCTCTCTGGATAATTTTTAGGTCTACCCTCCATTCTCTGAAATCGTATCTTTTTGTTAGCCAGAACTTAGGAAGGAACCATGTAGGTTCAGAAAAACATGGGTTCCTCACTGTGTGACCTCAGGAAGGACATATGTTTGAACAACAAGGGATACTTGGTATGAATTGGTTGTTATTGCTTTAGAGGGAACAGTAAAGGGAAGTGTGCGATTTGATTTGGATTTTAAGGGGTCTGGGAAGGATTTTCTGAGGAATTGGTAATTTAAGCAAAGATCTGAAATGTAAATGGGGAATTCTCTGGATGTTACATCCTTCTAGGATTCAGTAATGCCTGCCATTTTGAAGACCACCCCAGTCTGTGACCCGACCCTCCGCTTACCTTTTTGCCTTCATCTATCAACTTCTTGACCATTCCTAATGAGAACATTGGCTCCTGTTTTGCTCCCTTTCTTTCCACTGTTGCTTCTAACATTGTTTTTGAGTTCTTGGCTCCTTAGGCCTCTGAACCTCACCCTCCCTTCACAGGATCCTTTCTGGCAGTTTTACTTCGAGTTAATTCAGCTCTCCTGAGCCTTGCCCTCTCCCATATGACACTTGTGGAGTCTCTGCACACATCCTGTCCTTCATTAGGTCTCACTCGTTCTCTCCTGGTTCCTGTTCTCCTCAGGCACTTTGGCATTCTCTGGCTTCCTCTTCCCTTCTGCACTCTTTGTACCCGCTGTGGGTGCCACAGGGAGTCAGGTGACTGTCCTCTTACTGACATCTTGGTTTCCTCAGTGAACTGTCTGGGTGACTTACCAGCCTTCTTCAGTGGCACAGTCCCGTTTTTTAGTTTTTCCACGTTTCTTGTCCCGTTACACTCTGCTGGAGAGAAACCAGGTATCAGAGTGACTTTCTCCTTCACCTATTTACAAGTTCTAGGCTCAGCCAGACCCTTGACTTTTTTTTTCTTTTTCCTTATGGGAGTCCTTTCACACCTCTTTCCTCCAGTGTCGTCCTCCATCTCTCCTCTCCACCATGACTTCCACTCCTTAGTTCGTTAAGAAAACAAGTCATCCGATAGATGCTCCCTCCACTTCCTGCCCTCCTCCCTCAGCTAGCATTGAGAGACTGCGGCTGTCTGTATACATCTCTGCTCACTTTGTTCCACAGAGGATATGAGGCAACCCCGCAGGTGGTCTGTGTGGAACTGTTTTCATACATCCTGGAAGTTTTCCTGCCAGGGCCACAGGAGAACCACTTCCTGCTCCCAGTGGCATCGTTAGGACTTCTGATCCCTGGTTTACAGAGACATGTTCGTGTTTTCACAGAAGGCAGTCTTAGAAGTGGCCCAGCCCTCAGGCAGCGGCAGGTTAAATGACCTCTTGAGTCACCAGAGCGCATCCGGGGCACAGTCAGGGCTGGACATGCCATCGCCTCTTCAGCAGCCTTGCCTTATCTTAGATGAAAATACTTTAGATGGATGTTTTCCCCCCTGAGTGGGAGGTAGGGTTGGAGGTGACGAAGACATGAAATTTATTTATAATTAAAGAAAAATGGGTCTACATGGAACAAAGTCTGAGAGCTTCCAAGGACAGACAAGGCAATTAGGTCTCCTCTCTGTCTGACTGTAGCTCTGTTCTCTGCAGGCAATTACTTGTACCAGGTTTTATGTGTCTGTTTTGTGTATCCTTTGGTAAGAGTTTAATTGTGAAATTTGTGAAATTGTGAAATTTCAGATACAAAGAAAATGAAAGGATGAACATTCATACCAGATACTCAGGTTTAATAAATCTAAACATGTTCTTGTCTTTGCTTTAGGTCTTTCTTTTATTTTTATTTTTTAATTTTCATTTATTTTATTCATTTATTTGAAAGAGAAAGAGAGAGAGAGTATGAGATCCGGGAGGGTAGAGGGAGAACCAGACTCCCCACTGAGCAGGGAGCCCGATGCAGGACTTGATCTTGGGACTCCAGGATCATGACCAGAGCCAAAGGCCAGAGCCAAAGGCAGTTGCTTAATCAGCTGAGCCATCCAGGTGCCTCTGCTTTAGGTCTTTCTTTAAAAAAAATAAGACATTTTAGATAGCCTCTTTGTATTCTTTGCTAGTGTCCTCTTCTTCCCTTCTCTCCCATATTTTTACTGTTTTTTGTTTTTGTTTTTTTTAAATAGGAGGGAGAGGGCGGGGAGGGGCAGAGGAAGAGAATCTCAAGCAGGCTCCACAACCAGCGCAGAGCCTGACATGCCATCATAGGACCTCGAGATCATGACCTGAGCCGACGTCAAGGGTTGGAAGCTCAAGTGACTGAGCCACCCCTTGTATTTTTACTTTTGTATTACATGTTCATATACCAATAAAGCCACATTCAGTCCCACATTCAGTATTGACTGCATGATTTAAAACCTTAAGTAATAGATCTCATGTGGTCTGTATTCTGCAGCCTGCTTGCTCATTCAGGAATGTTCTCAAGGCATGTTGACCCAAGCGGCTAGATAGAGTTCATTTTAAGTGTTCTTTTTAAATTCTGTTTGAGCCTCAGAACTTACATATTCTGATGTGTTGGTTGTGTACTATTAAAAGCAGGGTCAAGATGCTGAGGTCTGGCATTGCTGAATCATAGTGCAAACGTCTACAACCTACTACATGCCACCAAATTGTTTTGCCGAGAGTTTGAACCAATTTACATCTCTGGCAACAGAGTGGGGAAGTTCCTGTTTATCCACAGTCTTGCCAGCAGTTGGTATTATTAAGCTTCTTTCTACCGGCCTTATCTGGTGGGTGTGGAATGACCTCATTAATAGGGTTATGCCACAGTTGGTTTATCCATTCACTGGCTAAAGGTGAACGAGTCCAGGTTTTGGCTAATACAAATAAAGCCACCATACACGCTTAAGTGCAGGTGTTTCATTGAATGTAAGTTTTTCATTTCTCTGGGTAGATAGCTAGGAGTGCTGTTGCTGGGTCATAGGGCAAATGTATCTTTTAACTGTAAGAAATGGCCAGAATGTTTTTCCAAAGTGTTTGTGCCATTTTTACATCCTGACCCAGGAGTATATGATCGTTCCAGACACTCTGTGTTCTTAGCAGCATGTGGTGTAGCACCTTAGTTTTAATTTTTGTTTTAGCCATTCTAGTAAGTAGGTCATATACTTTTTTAACACAAAGAATTAAATTTTAAAAATTGAATATTTTAAAAGGACTTGAAGTAATAGATTTTTGCTGTTTTTTTAAAAGATTTTTTTTATTTGACACAGAGAAAGAGAGCATAAGTAGGCAGAGAAGCAGGCAAAGAGAGAGGGGAGAAGCAGACTCTGCTGCTGAGCAGAGAGCCCGATGCAGTGCCTGATCCCAGGACCCTGAGATCATGACTTTAGCTGAAGGCAGATTCTTAACCTACTGAGCCAGCCATGCGCCCCTGATTTTTGCTATTTTTTTCCTCCTTTAATTCAAAATTGGAGCATTTTGTTAGATGTGTGAGAATCACCAAAGAGTGATAACGGAGGCGGTACAATATAGTGCAGCATTCGCAGGCTGCTGCTAGAAAATTGGGTAAAGGTGTTTTTCTTGCTGCTGTCAGCAAAGTTTTTTAAGTTATGGTCTCTTTGATTTACCGATTGGACTTTTTTTTTTTTTTTTTTTTGGATTGCTTTTCCTGGAAAATATGTATTAAAACTTTACAGTGAAGCGTATGCGGTCTCCATTTTAATGACATCATACACCTACTTATGATCCGCCTCCCCCCCCGCTCCCCCCGCCAGGCCTCAAATAAGATTTAATTTGAGAATGCTTGTTGCATTATGAAAAACAGAAGTGCTGAAACCACAGATGTAGGCCAACACCCTTATTTTACAGAGCAAGGTGTTTGAGGCCCGCTGGTTAATGACTCCGGTGCCCACACCCCCGGTGTGTACCGGGCTTCTGGGTTCCGGGGACGTTCTCTTGCGCTGACCCTGGAGCTCTGTTGCATGGTGCTGACCAGGCTGTGCTGTAGCCTGTACCTGGGGTTGGGAGGCTATAGTCTTCCCAATGGATTTGCTTTGAGAGTTGGAGAAATTTGATTTTACTCTCAGTGATGGAGTTCTGGCATGCACTGTCAGCACACATTCCGAGCTGTGCTTTAAGACGGTGAACTAGTGGCCGGCCTTTAAATGTCAGAGAAGCGAATTTAAGGTGAACAGTGAATTTACTTCTCTCACCCAGATGTTTACCCTTTACCACAGTGCCTCCCTTTGAAGGAAAATAACGCTCATCAACATTCATCCGGGTTTTAAATACACACTGATCTGTTTCCCTTTGAGAATTTAGTCACTGGGCTTATTCCAAAATGTGTTGTCTTGCCAGATTGTGTCTCTGCATGTTTTGTTTTGTTTTATTTAAGAGTATAGTTCAGGCAGTTCTAATATAACCAAATGTGAAATAGAAGCTCTTTTCTCTTATGTAATTTGGCATCTTTATTTCTTACTGGTTCACCATTGTTAGCATACTGATGGATTAATGCTGCTCAAGATGGTTCTTGCAGCCAGCAGGGGGTGGGGAGGGTGGGGGGTGGGGTGGTGGTGGATAGGACTTACTTCCACTCATATCCCATGGGCCAGAACTTAGTTACGTGGCCATGTCTAGCTACACAGGAGGCTGGGAAACGTTTCCTGAATTGTGTTGGTTGTGTGCCTAGCCTGAAATCAAGGTTTTTCATTTTTAAGTTATTTGTTTATTTTAATTTAATTTTTTTAAAGATTTTGTTTGTGAGAGACAGAGAAAGAAAGTGCCAGAGAGAGCGTGCGCAAGCAGGAGGAGTAGCGGGCAGAGGGAGAAGCAGGCTCCCCACTGAGCAGGGAGCCCGATGTGGGACTTGATCCCCAGGATCCTGGGATCACGAGCTGAGCCACCCACGCATCCCATTCAAGGGTTTTTATAACAATTAATTGATGAGAAAACTCTTGGAGACACCTGCTGGCATCTGACACTTCTGATGAAATATAGAAGTTGCCACACAAAACAATGCATAGTTGGAAATAAGTTGTACATGAAATGTGTCTTAATTCTGTTTACTGTTCTGTATATTTGAAATTATCCAAAATAGTTTTTTGAAACAGTTTTGTATTTTCCAGTTTACTTTACGGAGAGCTAGTTAAATTTATTAAAGCTGGTAAACACTAGGGGGTGCTGTTAGTCAATGCGTTTGCTGTTTGTGTTTCTAGAACTTCTTTTTTTTTTTTTTAAACCCCTAGGTTGGCTTATTACAGAATCAGAGCAGGTTTTGTCCAGCTGATAATTCTAAACCTTCTTTGTTGTTTTACTCAGTTTTTCAACATTTTTCAGCATTGAAATGTCAGTATATAACATTTATTTGGAAAGACAGAAGTAAGCACAACCTATAAGGAAGGGTATTTTTCAAAACAATTTAGATTTTGTCCTTAAAACATACTCTAGAGATTGCATTAATCAAATTACATATTTTCAAATGTGTAATTATTTCTGATAAGTTAAACATTTTTTTTTTTTTAGTATTTGTCTTAAGTTTAGCCTTTTAGTTGTTTTGCATGATTTTTTGTTCCTAAATTTACTAACCTTATAGGTACTAAGATTTGAGCTGCTTCTAATTTGTCCCTTAATACAATGGGAGGGGCATAAAACTTAGAAAATCAGATGAACGAAAAGAAGAAATACTCAGAATCCCGCTTTATAGAGATGACCACTGTAAAGTAATTGGGGTATTGCCTACTTTCCTAGTTTACTTGTCCATGTGTGTATACAATACTTCACAAGAGGGAGGAATTAATATAGGTTAATGCTAGTGCTAAGGATGTTTTTTCTGGTTTTCATATTGTAATTCCCTGCTGTTCTGATGTATCTTATTCTAGGTTTTTATTTTATTTATTTTATTATTATTATTATTTTTAAAGATTTTATTTATTTATTTGACAGAGAGAGAGATCACAAGTAGGCAGAGAGGCAGGCAGAGAGAGAGGAGGAAGCAGGCTCCCTGCTGAGCAAAGAGCCTGATGCAGGACGATCCCAGGACCCTGGGACCATGACCTGAGCCAAAGGCAGAGGCTTTAATCTACTGAACCACCCAGGTGCCCCTTATTCTAGGTTTTTAAACTCATTTTCTGAGTTAGACCCATTACCTATAAATAATTATTTTGTCTTTGATTTTCCAATATTATCACTTTGTTTTTCTTAAAGATTATATTTATTCGTTTGAGAGAGAGGGAGATCACAAGCAGGGAGTGGGCGGGAAGAGTAGAGGGAAAAACAGACTCCCCTCTGAGCAGGGAGCCTGATGAGGGGCTCAATCCCAGGACCCCGAGATCACAACCCGAGCCCAAGGCAGGTGTTTAACCAACTGAGCCATCCAGATAACCCCCCAGTATTAGTATTTCAAAACCTTTTTCTTACTGTAGTTGTTGGGACAGTTTTCTGTAATGGAGGCTGTCAGACTCCTTCTGTTCCTGGCTTTAATGGACACCTCTTGGGGTTTTTCAGGGCACATATCTTGCTGGCTGTGGCATGAGATGGGGATTCTTTTTGAGGACTTTTTTTCTTCTGTGTTGAATGTGCTAAGAGTTTTTTTTTGTTGTTGTTGTTTTTTAAAGATTTTATTTATTTATTTGACAGAGATGACAAGCAGGCAGAGAGAGAGGAAGGGAAGCAGGCTCCCCACTGAGCAGAGAGCCCTATGCAGGACTCAATCCCAGGACCCTGAGATCACGACCTGAGCTGAAGGCAGAGGCTTTAACCCACTGAGCCACCCAAGCGCCCCAAGAATGCGCTAAGAGTTTTATTTGAAAATTGATGCTGAATCGTATCTGTGCCTTTTTGGTTTTTGTTTATCTTAAAAGTTTTTTTTCTTCTACCCATTGATGTGAGTTGTAATACTAGCTTTTTTTCTTTTCTTTGTCAAGCTTGTGATCTTGATGATGCTAGATTTCTAAAATGGCTGATAAGCTTTTTTAAAATTTTCCTTCTCCAGTGCTCTGAACCTGAGTAGCCTAGGAAGTTCTGTTCCTTGGTGCTTACAGACATTTGCCTAGGAAGCTACCTGGGCCCATGTATTTCAGAGTGGAAGGTTTCTATCTGCCTTGGCCTTGGGAAGCTTGTTTAAGAAAATTCTTGGCTGTATTTATCCCCCCCCCCTTTTTTTTTTTGCTTTTCTAGCCAATTTTTCTTTCTCTGATTTCTTGTCCTTTAGGGTATTTTCTTACTTATTCTTTTTTGTTGTAAGGGTGTTTTTACAGTTTCAGTTTCATCCTAGACCCAACAGTAATTTGGGAGAAAGGTTGAAAATTTGGAAGTTGTTGCAACTTTGTTGATTAACAATTTTTTTGATCTCTTGTGACATTATGGTCGGGCAATGAGAAATAATAAAGGCTCCTTTTTGTGGGGGATTGAACTTTTCATTTGGCATGATGGCCAGTTTTCACAATGCTCTTTAACCAGTAGAAGGAAGGCTCTATTTTCTGGTTGTGCACAGTTTGGTACCTATTATGTTAGCTTTATCCATTAAATTGGTGACATTTTCTCATCAATAAAAAATAAAGCTCACATGAAGATGGAGCCTTTTCCCGTCTCTCCACCCTCTTGTCCCCATCTTCTTGGAGACACTGAGGTACATTTATGAACTGTTGGTCCTTTCTTCCGTATTGTTAGCCAGTGTGGGCTTAATTTCAGTGAAAGAATACTTGGAACATAAAAATTGACATAGTATTTCTGTTGCGAATTCTTTCCCTCTTTTCCCCTGTTTAATACTTCTGGCGTGATTTCATTGTGTCTGATATTTAAGAAATAATGAGGCAAGCAGCATTAACATTGTTTTATTTTTGTTTCACTTGGGTTAAGGTGTATTTTTGGGTGGCATTTGTATTCTGACACATCTGAGAATACTTTGAATTTAACTCATTTATAGGTTTAGTTTGTGTTATAGTCTGTGATCTGTTTCAAATTTTTTTTTATAATTTTTTATTTTTTTATAAACATATAATGTATTTTTATCCCCAGGGGTATAAGTCTGTGAATCGCCAGGTTTACACACTTCACAGCACTCACCATAGCACATACCCTCCCCTGTGTCCATAACCCCACCCCCCTCTCCCGACCTCCCCCCACCCCCAGCAACCCTCAGTTTGTTTTGTGAGATTAAGAGCTGTTTCAAATTTTAATAGTGGTTTCCTTTAAATTAAAAAAAAATCCACTAAAAAACAAAAAAATCACCTCCCAAACAAACAGACAAACAAAACCCTCTGTTTTCTAGCTATCGCTAAGATCTAATGGTGTTTTCTTCGAAGTCCTCCTTGTTTGGGAAATGGGTTTGAGCATTATCTTATTCCCTGTCTTCAGTCTTCGATAGTGTAATCTTCTTGCTGGATCTGCTTTATTGTTATTAGTTACATTTTTCACGTAACCTAGCATATGCTTAGGGAATAATTTGACATATAGGTTCAGTTTTATAATCAGGTTGATCTTCACTATTTAAGAAACTTCTTCATTATTTAAGAAACCTTGATGGTTTTGGCTGGTATATGTGATTAGCAGCCCCGTGTATAATGTCTCTGAATTTTGCCTCTTAGGTGGTTGGAATAATAGCCTCAACCCCTACCCCAACCGCCCTTCTGAGCCCCTGCATATCTGAGGTTGCAATTTTATTTTATTTTTATTTATTTATTTTTGCTTTCCCACATGAAGGGCAGCTTGTCTAGGTATAAAATTCTTTGGGAAAACCTTTTCTTCAGTTCTCTGTGTTCATTTTCTATAGACTTCTGGCATTTTCATGCTGCCTTGGAAAATCCTGGGGTTCATCTTAATTATTGCCTTTACTTAAATGACCCTAACACTTTCTCCTTCTCCCTCGATGTTTCTACAACTTTTTCTTCCTGTAGTTAAATTATTTTGCCAGAATGTGTCCAAGAACAGGTTTCTTCTCCCTGATTTTTGCATGAATCTGGCGTGCCTTTGTAATTCGTTTACTCAGATTTTAATCTCAGAGTAGTTGGTTTCTAGTCTGTATCTTTCTTGAATCTTTAAGCCTGTTCTGTTCGTTGTTTATACAACAGTTCTGTGGAGCTAGAATTCACCACCACAAAGTTCTGCTGTTGAACCTGTGCAGTGCAGCAGCTCCCAGGGAATGAGAATTGTATAACCATCACTGTCAAGTTTGGAACATTTTCTTCATCCCATAAAGAAATCCCAAACTCATTAACAGTCCCTCCCCATTCCTCTCCCTCATCTCCACCCCAGCCCCAGGCAACCACTGATCTACTTTCTGTCTCACAGTGAATTTGTCCAATCTGGACATTTCATGTAAACGGAGTCCTACATGACTGGCTTCTTTGTTCTTTTTCAGTCTAGTCAAGGGGCACTGGTTATTCACATCCTGGTTTTGCTCTTTGCTTTTGTCTCTCCGCGGTTCTCCTCTGTGAACTGTTACTTCCTTACTGGACTTTTCCTTGTCTTTCCATGTTTCTCAAACCTGTCCTCCACCCCATCAGTTTTCTGCTGTTTCCTTGGGTTTTCACTTCTCTCTTGCTTCTTCACCACCCACAGCTGTCCTTCTTGGTGTCAGTCCATTTTCTTCATGTAATTGTGTGATCCTGTTTCCCTTTTTTTAAAAAATAGCAACTGTTTTGTTTTTTAATTCTTTTTTGTTCCAAATTGAAATTTTTTTTTTTGGTTCCTACAGTTACACTTTTTTGAAGCTAGAGTCTTCACAGAACAGCCTGAGGATGGTTCTTGTATTCACGATACAGAGACTGGATTCTTTTTCCCGTAGGTCACATTCTAGCTTTTTCCTCTCAGCCCACTTTGGAGTGGAGAGGCCTTCTGGTCTACCTGGGCATGTTGCCGCGAGGTGTTGGGTATGTCCATGTGACCTCTGCTCCTGCTCCCGAACAGTTAAACTCTTGGCTCTCAGCCTTCTCCCCACTTCCACTGCAGCTTCTACTGCAGTCAGGTGGCATCTTTCTCCTGTGCCCACCACTGACTTTCCAAAGATGATTCATGAAATGAGTGTCTGTCAGAGCTGCAATTCTCCAGGCTGTCCTGTCTCTTCCTCTGCCTTTATCACATCTTCAGGATGCCCTGTGCTGCTGGGAGATGCCCCTTCTGCCTGCCTCTTTCCCACCAGAGCCATGTGGTCCCTTTGTGGTGTTGGGGAGACGGAGGCAGGTTCTCGCCCTATTATAGCACTACCCAGGGGAGCAGGTGCCCGCCGCTCGGCTTCCTGGCAGGCCCTGGCCTGGAGACAGGACTGCAGAGGACAGAGTCTGACCACAGGTGTGGCTTCTTCACTCCTCCTGGTACTAGGTTGTCAGCGTGGGTTTGCCTTTCTGAGTGTTTGTGTGGGCACTTCTCCTCTTCCATGTGGCCTCTGCAGCTGGGACTTGCGTGCCAGAGGCCACACACTGCCCGGCTCTGGCAGCTGGCTCTCAGTAGCGCAGTTCCTTTGTTGCTTTTCCCGTCATTTCAATGAAGAGATCATGCTTTGAGATGTATTCTTAATCTTTGAAAGTCCTTGGGCTTTGAAAACAATTGTTTTGGGAGCCCCCAATCGGGGAAATGTTTCTGGGCCCCCAGTTGAGGAAATGAAACATTACCGGGAAGTAACATGAATCTCCCCTCCCCTCCTTCACTGAGCTTGAAAGCAGTGCAGGTGGACTCCTTCCTCTGGACAGGAGTGTTCGGAAAGATAGGTTTTAATTTCCCTTATTTGTGTGGGTTTGAGAAATGTAATCCCAACAACTGCCTGGTTTCCACAATAGACGAGCCACCCTGCCCCATGAAACCTGGGCCACATTGATGGTGAGCAGGCCCTACCAGGAGCGTGTAGTAACCGTTTGTAACCAGGTGGTGGCTATTGTGTAACTTCTGACTAGGTGGTGTGGTTATACAATTTTGGCGAGCCTGTGTGGATTATAAAAGCCGAAATTCCTTCGGCTCCTAACACGGCCACTGCTGAGCATCAGGGCGATCCCGGCCCCGTACAGATGCCCCTGCGGAGCTGGTAGGTCGGATGCTGACGAATGAGCGTTTCTGTGGATAGGGTAAGATTTCTCTCTTCAGGTAGGACCATTTCTTGGTACATTAGCTCTGCTTTGGGGAATTAGTGTCTCTTTGTCTGCGTGTGTCTGTGCACCTGGGGCCATGGGGGTCTGTTTCCACTCTCGTCTGGGACTGTGTGCGCTCCAGGCTGTGGCCGTGGCTGGTTTTCTGCAAGTACATAGCTATGCCTGCGTGTGTCTCTGTAGGGGGGTGAGGAGCCTGGGGCTCAGGTTTGCCCAGATGCTTGCCAGAAAGTATCCAAAGTCTGAGTTTCTCACTGCTGCTGTCAATATTTAAATAACCTAATGTTATCATTTATGCGACTCATAGAGTTAGAAGGGAGTGCCCCTCATTAAACGTGCGAGAAAGAGTGACCTTAGAACCCGATCTGCAGCAATTGAAATGTCAGATGCAGTGTTTTTCAGGTGCTTTTTTACCTTATTTTCTGAGTGAGGTCCAGTGCTGGGTCACCCACGACTTTGTGTGCTCTCTTATGCTTTCTTTTCTGCAGAATTTTCAGGCCTCAAAGAAAAGTAAGGAACACAGATTAAACTTCATGGAAAGTTGGAGTCTTTTATAGCTGAATGTATCAATTTTTTAATCCTGTAAGGTTTGGGGATTATGAAAATGTTAGATTCATCCTGTCCATGGCACAGGATTCTAAGCGATTGCAGTCTCTGTACTGGTTTTTTTTTTTTTTTTTTTTTAAGTTTTATTTATTTTTAGTGCTCCTTATACCCAACTCGGGGCTTGAACTCACAACCTGGAGATCAAGAGTTGCTTATTCTTCTGGCTGAGCCAGCCAGGTGCTACTGAATGGCTACGTTTTTTTATGAATTAGGAAGAACATATTCCTTTGCAGGACAAGAACCACCCCCCCCACCCCCCCGCCCCCCCTCCCCCACCCAACTATATAACTAACCTACTCCCAGGCATGTTTATTGACCATCAGGGGTAGGCGGCAGACAGGAAACAAGGGAATGAGAGAGTTGACCTCTGTCGGCAGGTAAGAGGAGGACCTTTGGCTTTGACGCTGAGGGCAGGAAGAGCTGATAAGAACATTCCAGAGAGAAAGGGGATGGTCTGAGTAGTTCAGAACGAGGGCTGATAATTACACGGGGCTTGAGGCGATGGAGTGATAGAACGCTTCTGCGGACACCTGTGCTTTTCCAGCTTCCAGCGGAGGCAGCCGGACAGAGTAGCTGGAGGGGACCCAGTGCCCTCCTGAGGAGGCATGAGTCCTCAGTTGTGCTGGAAACAGAGTCTGGAGCAGTACCGAGAGGGGGGCACAGGGCTAGCAGGGCACAGCCGGCCCTGGAAGTTCCTGAACACCCAGGTTTGTCTGTGTACTGGGAAGTGGGAAAGGGGTGGGGGAGAGAGCGGATGACAAAGGTCATTTGGAGGTGTGCAAGAGGAGGAAGTTTTCCTTTCCATTCCAAGATGGTAACTGGGGGACTTTTTCCAGCTGCGTCCACAATGACTTTTAGAGATAACCCTCCAGGCCTCTTCTGGCCGCTCATCTTGGAAGCTTGTTCTGCTAGTCTCTAAGGGACCTGAGAGCAGCTTTCATGCTCTCAGAATGATTGTTGTGCCTAACACTTGCCCTTGGCTGTTGTCTAAGTGAAAATCAACTTCTCTGCCTCAGTTTTTGGAGCTGTGACAGGATGATGGGAAAATCCCTTCCCCGCACTGTTGTAAGGGTTAAGTGAAATCCTGTTTGTGTCATATGATAGGCAGTCAATTCTGAACATGTTTTTATCTTGTCATTAAAATTGCATACAAAATTACTTTCCAGTCACCCCTAAAATGACTCACTAATACATTTAAAAATACTCTTTAATTAAAAACACTATTGGTACAAAAAATGAGATGTTAAATCATATAGCAGGAATAAATGCAATCAAACCAATCTTGATTCTGCTTGAGTTTTCTCAGATATACTTCTGTATTTTGATTCTGGCCTATAAGCTCTACCTTTTGCTCCATTATCTCTCCTTCTGCCCTCACTTGTCCAGGGCACATGCTTTCCCTGAATGAATAGGGAGGTTTGGGATTAGGTTTTGTTTCAGGTGTATCACTTACCCCCGGAAAAATGGTCAGATTTTCTTTAGACATTTTGAGTGTCTTTTATGTGGTGGACACTGTGTCCCTGTCCCTATCCCTGCCTGGTTGGGGGAGCTGGACCACGAAGCCATGTGCTACCATGGGACAGCTAACCCAGGAATGCTTCTCGGAGGAGGCTGCTTCCTGAGCTCCGACCTGGGAACTGCATGCAGGTCATTATGGTCCATGTGGATGCTACCTGGGGCAAGAGAGTCATGGTTAGGATAGTCAAGTCTTAAGGCCTTATCATAATTTTATTTAAATAAAGTTTGGGCAACACATTTCTGCTGGAAGAGATCAGGCCCAGAAGCTGCTGTAGCATCTACAGTGCTACAGTATTGGGCCAGAAACACGAAGATCACTGATGGGTATGGATTTTAAAGCCCCCAAACCAGCAGAACATCAGCTGCTTTGACCTTTTACCGTACGCTTGCCTCCCATCTTCCCCTGACCGAGCCATCCATGAGTCAGCGTCTTCCCCTCCAGGTCCCGTGACCATCGCTCTTTGTGGCTCAGCCTGTGTGGAAACGGACATCAGCAGAACAGCCCCTCTCAGGCTGGATTCAAGAGCTCTCCCAGGATTTAGCGTTTCATTTGGGTCTAGAGCATGTTCTGTCCCAGGGCTTCTTGGGCCCAGTCTCCAGAAGAGATGGAAAGGGTCTCCCGCAGGCCGGGAGTGTTCTTTAACATCTTCTGTTTCATTTTTTATGCTCCTTAAAGCACTTGCTTTCAGTCAGGAGTGACCCTCCTTTACCCCCACTGCCGGGAGGGTTTGCAGTGTCTGTCCCGCGGCCCCACGCCCCCGCAGCCCACTGTTGCGGCGCCCGGCTCCACTTCCACGGGATACCCGAGTAGTCCGGCACTCTTTGCCCAGAGGCCTTTCCTTCCCCCTTCAGAGCGGGGTTGTTGATGGGGGCGCCTCACGGGCCCCGGGGCGGGGGTGACTGCCCCGGCACTGCCCCTCCTGGGTTCTCAGCAGCTGTGTTTCTGACGGGGAGCCTGGCAGTGGACTCTGGGCTCCCCTTCCGAAGTCCAGGTTTGATCTGCCTTCTTTTAAACTTTTCTTTCTCTTGAGGGGAAGAGTTGACAGGTCGAGACAGTGACAGAAGACCCACACAGCTCATTGCAGGGCGGTGGAGATTTTCCTGACTCCAGTCAGCGGGGCCGTTCGGTGTCAGGCTCTGACAGGTGTTAGAGAGCGGCCCCTGGGAGGCTAGGGTTTGGGGTGCTCTCTACACTTGCAGCAAGGACATGTTAGGATATTTTGTTATCTGTGTCCTTATCTTGTACTACGTGAACAGACATTTCCTATGGGTGTGCTCCTTGAAGCCCAGCAAGTAGCCTGATGTAAATTGGGGTGTCCGGACTATGCCCTTTATGTCACTTGCTGGGGCTTCAGTTACATCAGTGACTTTCAGGCTCGGATTTGTTGTTGTTTGACCCGAGCCACGGTGAAGTATTTTTATATTGAAACTAGAATCCCTTATCTTATGAGGTGTGCTCTGAAGTTTTTTGTTCTGTTGAGATCCACTGGGTTGATATCCAAGCCCACTACTAAGTGGGTAGTGACTTGCAGTTTGAAAAAAAAAAAAAAAATAAGAGCAAAAGTTCTTGGAGTGTTTTGGAAAAGGCTTTAGGAGGGTTTTTTTTTTTCCTCCCAGTTACACCCCATGACACCGTCCATTAACTGTTATCACAAGATCAAGTAATAACCATCACTTACAGGTTCAGTCGTTGCTGCCTAAAGGGAATAATAATAGCTAGGATAAATGTCAGGATTGTAAACTTTCTAAAGCAGGACCCTATGTATTGGGCAACTATTCAAGTCCTTTCATTTAAAGGGAGTTGAGCATACATAAATTGAGGTTGTGTGTTCCAATAATCTTTTTTGGTCTTGGATTAAAAGCATTTAGGTCAAATGTTAGCATTTAACAGAATTTAACGGAGCAGCCACAGTTGAGCTATAATCCTCTAATGATGGGATTTAAGCAGGGAGGGAGCCACGGATTGGCTTTCGAAATGTGCTTTATCATTGAACCTGGCCAGCTCTGAAAGGTCTTGTTTGTACCTTGGTAAGAACCAAACTACAGCTTGGCAAGTGGAAGTTTAGAGTTTTCTTATCCCAAAGTTTTCCTTGTTAGTCACACTCAGCTGTCTGGCTAGGTTTCTGCAGGCAGAGAAACTATCCCACCCCCGGTTGCCCGTGCAAAGGTGGGAGCGGTCTGAGGTCCTTTAGCATCAGAACGTTTGTGCGTTTGTTAAAAATATTCCCAAGTCCCAGTGTAGGTGTATGGAATCATACATTTTTTAAGTTGGTGGGATTATGGAAGTTTTTAAATTCTTTTTTCTTTGAAAATTGATTTTTATCGAAGTCTAGTTTACATACAGTAAACAGATACACACGGATGGAACCATGTCCACGGTGTAGACGATTTCTCCGTTTCCTTCCTCTGCCTTTGGAGTCGCTCCGTCTCCCATGCTAGGTCGCTACTACCTGCTTCCTGTTGCTGGAGGTCAGGGAATCCAGCAGCTTATCTTGTGTCCAGCTTCTTTCTCTCTGTGTGGTATCTGTGCACTTTCTCCCTGTTCTGTACGTTAGCAGTTGCTTCCTTTCTGTTGCTGAGTACTTTTTGTAGGGACCCGCTGGGGCTTGTTTATCCATTCACTTGTTGATGGACCTTTTGATGTCTTGAGTTCTGGGTCTGTTATAATGAAAACAGCTTTGAGAACTTGTCTACAAGTATTTGTGTAGAAGAAACCTGCATTTTGAAGAAGCTTTGCAAGTGAGTCTAGGCACATGAACTGTTGACTCTTTCTTATTCTTCATGTATCATTTTGGAGACTGTAGATTTTTATGTCAAAAGGTGGATTTGCCGTGCATTTGTTTTTGTTGTAGTATTGCCACCTATGTGGGATAAATGTATATTTCATTAATACTTATTGAGTATTCTGTGCTAAGAGCTGGGAATATAAAGATGAATTGTACACATGGGAGAGTCTACCCTTTGGGAGGATTCTTAGTGGTTACTTCATCTGTTGAGTGCTTGGGACTAGGAGCTGCCAGATGCTCATGGAAAGACACATTTTCTTCGGATTTGGTTTTGCTTCCAAGAAACACAAAAAGGCTTGGTTGGTAGTAAACTCCAGGAGCAGCTCAACCTTTAAATTCTCTGTTTGGGTAGTACTGTCCTACTTCCAAGTCAGGTGGCCGTGGTAAGCCACAGCAGGGAGTTGACCCATTCCTGGACAGCAGAGAAATGGTCAGATAAAAAAAAAAAATTAAGTGCAAAAGAAATGATCACTGGCTGGAAAGTTGATCAAAGAAGTGCTAATTCAAAGCTGTTATTCTGTATTTGTTCATGATTATTGGTGGCTGGAGAGCTGGTTCAATCCCTGGGGAATTGGAAGTTTGTTAAAGACTTAAATATTTTACTTCCCTATTGGCTCATAGCAGCATTTGCCAAATTACCGTTTTTCTGCTCTGGCAGGCTTAGATTTATTTTGAGGTTGAAAAAATTTTTTTAATGAGACTGTAATATTTTCTTGCTTGCTTTAAGGTGGTGATTTTTAACCATGGCTGTAGGAAAGTTTTATAAACCAGATGCTCAGGCTCCATAGACCTACTTGGTCAGGTTCTGTGGGCAGGGGACCCAACAGTAGTATATTTGAAATTCTTAGGTGGTTCCAACATGAAATCAAAGTTGAGGACCATTTCTCTGGGGGCAGCCTTGGTTATTGGTATACCTCTTTTATTGCCTGTCCCCCCCCCACCCCCCCGCCTTTCCCAGATGAGCGTAATTTACAAAACCTTTGCTTTTCTCCGCTTCTCTTCTGACAGTAGAAGTTATTTTACAACTTGAAACCCAAGAACTTTGTTCCACGTGTCTTGTCACTCCAAGGCTGTGTCCTGACCACTCAAAAGAAGGGATCAGACTGCTTTGTGTGACCTTATCGAGGGGAACTGACCATGTCTCTCGATTTGATTCTCAGCAGAGGGGTGGAACCAAGTGCTGCTGTGGACATCATCAGGCTCTTCAGGGAGAAGGGGGCATGCCTTTCACTGTCCAGTAAATAACTTTAGAAAATACGGAGACTTGGGGTGCCTGGGTGGCTCAGTGGGTTATCCCAGGGTCCTGGGATTGAGCCCCGCATCGGGCTCTCTGCTCAGCGGGGAGTCTGCTTCCTCCTCTCTCTCTCTGCCTGCTTCTCTGCCTACTTGTGATCTCTGTCTGTCAAATAAATAAATAAAATCTTAAAGAAAAAAGCCCTATCCTGTAGCGCCTGGGTGGTTCAGTCATTAAGCATCTGCCTTCAGCTCAGGTCATGATTCTGGGATCCTGGGATCGAGTCCTGCAAGGAGCCAGCTTCTCCTTCTCCCTCTGCCTGCTGCTCCCCCTGCTTGTGCTTTCTTTCATTCTCTCTCTCAAATAAATAAATAAATAAATAAAATCTTAAAAGACTCTATCCTTTTCCCTAAGGTTCACATGGGTTTGAGAGCTCCGCTGGTCTGCTGGTCATCTGATGGCCATGGCTGCATGTGGAGCCAAGGGCTCATTTGATGCTTCTTATAACTATAGCATGTATTCTTGTAAAAACCTTTCAGTGGTTCACTGTCCTCTTTGCTTGTCCCATCTTCAGGGAAACCTAAGCCTCTGGCAGTTACGGTACAGGTCTATCTGGGCTACTTCAGCTATGTTCAGAGTCCTGCTGTATGTGTTTTGTTGTTGTTTTAGCTCATGGGAAGCTGGTGGTAGTAGCGAAGTCATGATGTATAGAAGATGGATGGATTCGATTATAAACATAAGAATAATTCTAGAAGATCATCCACGAAATTCATGGACACAAAAAGCTGGGTTAAGATATTTGTAAACAATAGAACAGAATTAAAGGATTAATATCCTTATAAAAATAAAGATTTGTAAACACTAGAGGCAGAGGGCAGGAGATAAACCAGAAGAGTCTGTACTTGCTAGAAAACATGAAAAACTCATGAGTCAGCACCCCAAAAACTCTGAAAAATTCTCCACTGACGCAGCTTTGTAGTAGCATTCCCAAACGTGGATGAGATGGACCGATTTGTTGATTGTGGCACTTGCCAAGCAGAGTCTTTCAGGATGAGAATTTTATGTCTCAAGAGCCTCAGAACTCTTCTATGTCCTTAGTCCTGTTCGGGAGCTCTGTTCCAGGGGGTTGGGGTTTGCCAAGGTTTTGTTACCCATTCCATCATTTGCCTGCATCTCTGCAAACTTTGCCTTTGCTTGGAATTCTTTGTGTTGTGTTGATTTTGAATTGTTGTAAAACACTTTAAGTGAGGACACGAGAAAAGATCAATTCGGAGTGAAATCTCTGTTAGGGCTACAGATAGAGCCTTTAGGGTTTTCTAAGCAATGGCCATAACTTCCCCTCTGAGGACAGAAAATCCCCACTTTTATGTATTATGTATTTACTACATAGTAAAATGGGTCCCCATATTCCCTACAAGCAGCAGAAAACAGAAATGCCCCACTCATCCCTGTTATTGTAAAGGGAAAGCTATTTTAAAAGTCACAGAATTGCTGTAAGTCACATAGACTTATTCCTTTAGGGAGTTTGCTCTATCTGGTGATATCCATGTCCTTGCTTCCCAAACTGGAACACATATCCCTTGTTCTGTGCTTAGGATTCAGATGGCACACTGGGGTGTCATTTTGGGGAGGAGGAAAATGTATTTAAACCAGGGTTTCTCAGCCTTGGTACTATTCACATTTGGGGCCACGTAGTTCTTTATTATAGAATCTGCTCCAGGGGTGCCTGGGTGGCTCAGTGGGTTAAGCCGCTGCCTTCGGCTCAGGTCATGATCTCACAGTCCTGGGATGGAGCCCCGCATCGGGCTCTCTGCTCAGCAGGGAGCCTGCTTCCTCCTCTCTCTCTCTGCCTGCCTCTCTGCCTACTTGTGATCTCTGTCAAGTAAATAAATAAAATCTTTAAAAAAAAATGTTTATAGAATCTGCTCCAGGCACTGTAGGATGTTTCACAGCACTCCTGGCCTCTTCCTGTTAGATACTAGTAGCTCTCCCCTGGTCTGATGACCGGGAGGCTCTCTAGACATTGCCAGACGTCCCCTGGAGGGAACACCACTCCTGGTTGAGAGCTCCTGCGGTTCAACAGACATGGATACAATAAGGCAATGTGTGTGGGAACATTTAACCAGAAGAGCCCCTCTAACCAGTTTGATGTGTGCACTTGATTCTCTTCTACTTGAGGCAACATGATGTTCTGGCAACTGTTACTTTTATTTTTTCTTTTTGTGTTCTACCTACTGAATTCCCAAATTTTTGTATAATTCCTTCTCTTTTCTTTTTTGTCTGTATTTCAGTTTCTCCCCTGGCTCAATCGGTCATTATTGAATGAAAGAGTCTCTAACCGAGTTCCTCGAACAAATTTCCTCCTCGTATTTCTAAACTTGGCGTTTAGATGTGTCTTCACAATTGCTGGGCAGCTTGGCTGGGTTATTCACCCTCAGTGGCACATTCACTGGCACGGAGTCTGACATTATTCTGATGAATGCTCTGTCCCTTCTCACCCCTACCTGCTCGTGTGTGTTTTAAAATAAAACTTTGGGCATACTTAGGCATGTCTTATTGACCCTGTGCCAACCCTTGTAGGGATCCTTTGTGTCCTCTCATTTTCTGAAGCCGTAATTCCCCAAATGCTTGTTAATTTTTGGGTGGATCTCTTTTATTGTCCAAGTCATACTTTTGTTTGAAATCGAGTTTTTAATTTTCTTCTACCCTGAAACTTGGCTGCATAGAATTGTTTCAGTGATTTCTTACTCTTGACTTTTGCCTAGATTTTTTTCTTAGCCCAGAGCATTGCACTTTTCCTCATCCACCGACATGTTTCTCTGAGCATTCCAGATCCTCATTTTGCTTTCCTTCCCCCTCCTTCCTTATCTCTTGCCATTTTACCTCCCTTCCTTTTTATTTTGTTTTTCTAATTTCTTCTTTAGGTTTATGCTGTTTATTTGATTGATAGAAATGTGTTGGCTTGGTATTTTGTATGGCATTCTTCTAGCCCATTTAAAGGTCATCTTGACGTGTTCCTAGAACGTTGTGTGGTCATTTAATCCTAGATTGGTTTCATCTCCTTTTTTTTTTTTTTTTAAATGCTTATGAGTGTCTTCCCCTGCCTTTAGTTAGGCACCTATAAGGGAATTCAGAACTTGGATATCCATGCAGTCATACTAGATTAGCTATAGCTGCACTCACTGTCTAGTATGGTCAACCCTAGTCACATATGACTATTTAAATTCAAATTGATTAAAATTAGATACAAGTAAAAATTGAGTTTCTTGGGGTGCCTGGGTGGCTCAGTGGGTTAAAGCCTCTGCCTTCGGCTCGGGTCATGATTCTAGGGTCCTGGGATTGAACCTCGCATCGGGCTCTCTGCTCGCAGGGAGCCTGCTTACCCCCTTCTCTCTGTCTACCTCTGCCTGCTTGTTATCTCTGTTGAATGAATAAATAAAATCTTAAAAAAAAAAAAAAAAGGTTTGTTTGTTTGTTTGTTTTTAGTTTCTCCAACAGCCCTGTGGGTAGAGACAATTGGATTGGACAGGGCATTTTCATCCCTGCAGTGGTTTCTGCTGGAGAGTGCTGGGCTGTGAGAGCTGTACCATCGTGTATGTCAGAGAGATCCCTGTGTAGCCTTCTCACCCTTGGACTTGGGTATTGCTGATGGCCCAGTTCAGTGGTCCTCCTCTCGAGGGGGTGGTTCAGAATCTGCAGGGCTCCCTGAAGATGGTGGGGACTTGAAAAGTGTGATTAAGTGATGTGCTTTTTTTCCTGTTTGGATGTAACGTCCACTATAACCGACTTCTCTCCAGGACACACAGTGAACGTGTGTCCTGTGCCCTTGACGCGCCTGTGGTGACTCAGCTGCTTCCTTTCTCTCTCTAGGTTCTGAGAGATGGCGGCGCTCGTGGGGCTCCTCTCTGCCTGAGCATCGGGCCCTCCCGGCACCGGAAGAACCAGCTCAGACCCTGGGCACCTCGCCTGCACAAGCCTTCTCTTCCAGCCCCTGCAGTCCAGAGGCTGAACTGCTCGTTTTTTCTTGATGATGGGTATCGGTAAGAACACTACATCCAAATCCATGGAGGCTGGAGGTTCAACTGAAGGCAAATATGAAGATGAAGCAAAGCATCCTGCTTTCTTTACTCTTCCGGTAACTCTTTTCCCTTCTCTCTCTCCCCTTGACTCACTCTCCAGTTGTTTCCATATTGAATCAACAAAGGATTAGCTTTAATACTCCTGTTTTCAGTGGAGGTTAAGGCGTTCAAAGACTGAAGGCTTTGCACGGGAGACGGTCTGGTCTTCGGGAACCCTCTTGGCTGACTCTGGTTTTGGCCGTGCTGTGTGCTGGAGTCACCTGATGGGATTAACTCTGGGAAGGAAGCCTGCATGGCTGTGAATGTCATAAAACCACCCCGCCCAGTGCTTACTGTGTGCTGGAGGGTACTGAAAGCTGCATTCTGGCTCCAAAAATGTGTTCCAATGAAATAACCTAAGACCCAGCTTCATACTCACGTTGCAGGGTAGAGAATGACTGAATGACCAACCATTTGGAAGCCAGAAGTCTTGCTTTGTATCATGGCAGCAGTATCCCAGATGCAGTTTTAACTGAAGAGGTGTTACTGGTTAGAGAAGGCTGCTTACACACATTCATTAATTCAGTGCTAATACTTTTCCAGATGTAGGATTATGATTTGATGTATCTGAAGTTTTACCTGAAGTGTTGGTTCAAAAAAGGAAAAAGCTCTTTAGAGAGAACTTACCTCCAAGTGTTTTTCTCTTAGTACTAGACATGAGGTTAAGGGCAAGAACATCATTCTAGGATTCCTGAAAGCATGGTCCTGGAATTGGCCTTCCTGTGGCATTACCCAGTAAGAAGGATGTAAACACGCATCCTTAAGTACATTGATTGACTTGACTGGCATTCATATGTTGATTTTTACCCTATTAATTCCCAGAGAGATGTCCCTGATTTTACAACCAACGTCAGTGTTTTCTTTGTTCCTACAAAGTGAAATTTTTAAACTGTTAAAAATTTAAAATTTAAACTGTTAAAAAAAACTGATTCTCTGTTGTGTTGAAGGCTTAGGGTTGACAGGTTTTCTAGAGGAAGAGGCAAGGTGGCTTTCCAAGTTTAAATTAGATTGTCTTTGAAAAATGAAAAGGAAGATTTGTGCCAGGGTGTTGATTTGTCTCTCCTGCTGCCTGAGAGCTCAGCACACGGTTCACCCTCACCCTCTACTTGAGAGACATGAACTTGAGCTTGCCTTTCCCACTCATCTGCCCTGTCACTATGGCAGAGAGTTTTAGGTTGACTTGTTTTCATTTTCAAATTGTGAAACTCTACAGTTAGTTAAATCCACAGCATATCTATCTTTTTTCATATTTATTCCTTGTTGTTGGTTTTCCTCTCCCTCCCTCTTTGATCACTTTTCATTAAACAAACCAAACAAAAACACTGAGGTGTAAATGGTCGCTACCTTTGTCTTTGTAGATCTGAAAATAACTGTATTTTGCTCTCAACTATTGGGTGAACATCTGTTAATTACACACTACCGTTTTCCAGTCTGTGTTTCTCTTTAACTGCTTCCTCGTGGTTTGGCTATCTTTTGCTAGTGGTAACTTCTGGTTGGTTTCCCCAGTGTAATTTTACAGTTTACTAATTCCTTGTGGACAGACATGTGTTTATGTTAAATTTTTGTTGCAGGTATTGTAGTTTTTATTTCTGAGATTTCTGTTTCCATTCCTACCCCTATTTTTGGTTGTTAATTTCTTGTATGTATGTGTTTGTGTTGTTTAAAAATGATTCTTCATTTAAATCACCGAGGACCCTAATGTACTTATTTTAAAATAATTCTCCAGTTGTTTTGTTTTCTGTCTGGTGTAAAATCCTCTTCTGAGTGTTTTCTTCTGAGATTTTCTTCTCTCTCCTGCCACCCGGACAGGTCTCCCTGCTTCTGTTGCTGTGGTTTTGCATTTATGTTGGGTAAGAATTTTCTCAGATATGGCAAGGGCTGATCTTTTTTTGGACACTCACATGGAAAGGGAATCAGTTTCTTTATATTTTAATTTTTTAGAGAGCACATGCATGCGTGAACAGGAGTGGGGAGGGAGAATCTTAAGCAGGCCCCATGCCCAGCGCTGAGCCCAACACAGGAGTCGATCTCATGACTCTGAGATCATAACCTGAGCCAAAATCAAGAGTTTGATGCTTAACCCACAGAGCCACCCAGGCACCTTGGGAATCAGAATTTCTTTACACAAAGTAAAACAAAGGTCCATGACAATACTTTAAAGAGAAAAAGAGTAAATCCTTATTTAGTAGAGGAATAATGAATAGGTCGGTAAGAGCAGGAGCTTTGCAACTTCTCACAGAAGTTAGATCATGTGATCAGAGTTGATATTAAATAAGAGAAACATAATAAAAGCTCTCCTTATCCCACAGGAATCTTGTTAGGCAAATCTGTGTAATTTTAAAGGCAAGTAGGAAGTGTGTAGTACAAGTGAATGCCACATGGCGAGAGGTTAGAACCAGACAAACAGTGAGTAGTCTTGAAGAACTGTCCTGCCCTAAGGGCACAGGCCAGGAAGGACTTCAGGAAAAGGTCTGTGGTTGGGTGTGGAGAGCTCTGTGTCATTGAACTCGGAGGGCTGTGCAGGAGACACCAAGTTAATAGCCTGAATTTCGTGTTGGCAGAGGCCCACTTGTAGTACAGCAGGTTTCAGCCCGTCAGCGTTCCAGTGCCCAGTTCACAGCTGGCTGAAGTGTTGAAGGTTCCCTAAGGCAAGTCTGCAATCAAACCCTAAGTGTCGGAGTTTGAGTTCAGCCCGGGGTGCTGCGTGAGCACCCTGGAAGGACCCCTGCCCAGCCATGTTTATGGGGGCGGGGTTGACCTGTCAGATTCTCAGGGGAGATGGCCTCAAATCCTGAAAAACATCTCAGTGAAGCAGCTCAAGAGGAGGGAGAATAGCCAGGGAACAGCCTGGCCCTGTCTTGTTCTGGGTATGGGCTTGGTACAGTCAGAATACAGAGAATGCAGGTGGGCAGCCGGGGATGAATGCTTGTAGCCAAGTTGCTTGAGCTTCGGGGTAGAGAATTCCTGTCATGGGTGCTATGAGGGGAAGGGCCTGGAGACACGAAGCCCGGTCACGGGGCTCTGGCAGCCCAGGTGAGAACGGCTTGTGGTTTGGGAAGGCAGGCGGGAAAGGGACTCTTTGCCTGCAGCCCATGTTCACTGAGGGCCTGTCTGGTTCCTGCGCTCTTGGCCTTGACTTCCGACGGTGGGAGGAGGTGGACGATGGACAAAGAAGCAGAAGCATCAAATGGCAGCCAGTGACAAATTCTGTGAAGAAATAAATCACGGAAGAGGGAATACGAGGAGCAGAATGTGAAGTCAGATAAAGATCATTTAGGACCCCCAGGCCATTAATTGATTTATCCCTTAAAAATAGGTACTGAGTGCTCTGGGAAACAGCAGGGACTTAGACGAAAATCTCTGACCCCACAGAGCTTCCACGCTGGTCATGAGACAGGCAGCACATGCTAGAGATAGGTTAGATGTGTAGATGTAGGGAAATACGAGTGGAACAATAAACTCGGGAAGTGGGGTAGAAGCTGCTAGGGGCGAAGTGTTGCACGTTCAGCTGGCTGGGAAAGGCTGCCCTGAGGAGATGGCCTCTGAGGGAAGGCTGCTGTGGCGGTGATGTCTGAGGGACCATGAGGAGGTGGTGTGGCTGGACAGAGGGCAGGATGGGGTCCACAGAGAAGATGTAGGCCGTGTGGCCCTGGGAAGGATTTTGGCTTTTCCTGACCCTGAGGAAAAGCTGTTGGAGGTCTTTGAGCAGAGTGACCTGCTCTGCCTAGTTTTAAAAGGATCTCTGTGTCTGCTGAGCAGGGAGCAGACCAGTCAGGAGTTGAGTGCCACAGGGCGGCTGAGCTGGCAGTAGCTCCAGCCAGGGTTCTGGCTCTGTGGGCATGGTGAGAGGCGGTCGGGCTGCGGAGCAGAGCTGATCCGGGTACCCACAGACTGGAGGGGGATGGAAGTACGAGAGAGCAGGCCAGGACAGCTTCCGGTATCTCACTGGAGCCTCAGGAAGAAGTGGCCAGGTACTGAGGTGCGGGGAGGCAGACAGGTGAGCAGGCTGGGGTGGGGAGCTGGGGGCAGTAAAGGGGTGTGGAGCTGGCCGCCGGGACACCGGGTAGAAAGCAGGGCTGGAGATCGTGGTGCTTAGGGGAAGCAGCGTGGGTCGGAGCTACTCACTGGGTGTGAGCAGCAGGAGAGGGTATTTAGAGCTGGGGAATGGAATGTTAGCATCTGGGGGTAATGTCCATGGGTGAAAGGGAGGGTCCAAGGGCCCTGCAGGGTGTGGAGGTGGAGGAGGGCCAGCAAAGGGGGAGGTAAGGAGTGGTTGCTGCGGCAGGAGGGAAACCAAGAAAGCTGTGTGTGGACAGTCAGCGACAAAGGCATTGTGAGCCTTGTAGATGGCCAGTAAGGGTGGGCTGCTGGATTTACCAGGGCGTAGCCTGTGCCGGCTGGAGTGGATTGATGGTTTGTGGGAGAGTTGTTGCAGGGATGCACCCCAAACCCTAGTGAGGTAATGAGGCCATGAGAAGGTATTTGGGTCAGGGTTTGGCAGACCTGCTGGGGTGGAGAAACTGGGGATTGGGGTCCTTGGGGGTATCTAGGAGGAAAGCCAGGTGGGTGAGGCCCAGGTGGCTCTGAGAGGAGCAAAGAGGTAGATGTGACCTGGGACCAGATTTAGTGTTGGGTTGGGTGTGGGCTGTGAGGTCAGGGTTGGAGGCTCTGGGTTTGGGCACCCAGGGGTGTGTTGGGGGAATGAAGTATTGAAATAAGCACATGGATCACCAGGGGCTTTGTTTGTTTCTTTTAAAGTTGGTGTGGGGAAATGAGGTATTGATCAAACATGGAGTTGAGTTAAAGAGTGCTCTTTTGTGATGCTTTGTGTTCATTTCCGATCCAAGGGAAATTCTGATCCCTTGGCACCTGGGAAATCTGTTCCCTCCTCTTGTCTTCTGTCAGCCAGAGTGCAGGTTGTGCTGCGTTACTGCAGGGATGACCAGCTGAAATCTGCACTGAACACTGTTGCGTTGGCATCTTGTAGCATAGAAAACCGCTTCTGAGTCACCAGGTAGGAAGAGGCTTGTAAGAAGGTCACGTGCAGGCTCTCTGACGTTTGGGTTTGCTGGGGCAGTCCTGGTTTGGGTCTCTTGTTCCTGTACACACATCCATCCAGTTTCCCTGTCCTCCTGGAGGGGCCTGATTTGGATAATACATTATATGGCTTTATATACATTATATAACCTCGGTTATAACCAAGCATAAGCCTGGAAACATTTTAGCATTTCCAGAGAAACTTTTCGAAAGTTTTTCCGTATGATTAGACTTAAACATGAAAACCCCAGCTCTGGTTGTAAAAGTCATACCTGTTCACACTAGGAAATGTGGAAAATACAGTAAAGCATTTAAACGAGAAAAACTATTTTTGAATTGGAAGGCTTGAAATGGATCAGAAAATATAGGTGGGTCTCCTTCCTCCCACTTTCTGTAGTTACTACAAATGCATTTTTCTCTTCCTGTAGACATGTGCCAGCTTTGACCACTTCTGTAATCCAGCAAACCAGAGAAATGGACGGCCTTCCTTGTTGGCCGTTGATTGTGGGATTTTATCAGCATCAGTAAAGACCTTGTCCTTGTCTTTCAAGCTACTGGTGAAGGGAGGGAAGTTTAAACCTTGAGTAGGAGAAGGTGATGGATTGTGAGATGAGAAAGGATGTCATGATAGAGCAGGCCAAAAGAGATCCCCTGGGGCAGCTGGGTGTACTGGGTCGGGGAGCAGCAGCTCAGAGCCGTGCTGTGGAAACCACTGCCAGGAGACAAGTGCCCGTTCTTTCCTGTCCCGTCCTCTTTCCTCCCTTCCCTCCCCTTGCTTTTTCTTCAAGAGAAGGGAGCTGGGCAGACATGGGTGAGTGAAGAAATCATGTTATGTAACTGTGACTCCTCTAAGCCCCTGGCCCCCTGATGGCAGATTTGAATAGGCTCGTCCTTAGCAGTGAAAAGAAGGCACAAGATGTGTGCAAATAGTTCTCTTTAAAAAGCAGCACAGAAGCCTGGAAAACACCCTTGTTCCTGTGACTTTAATGCCAGGGGCTGTGGAGTCTCTTTAGTGCATTCCCAAGTAGGCTTCGAGTTGTTAGATCTTAACACCGAGGGTCTCAGTTGGATGGTAATAATAGGTGTCTCAGGAAATGTTCTCTTTCTGAAGAATAATTAGATCTTGGGATCAACAGTGTGTGATTCTTAGAATGGTCAGAGGATGAGGAGAATTAAGTTTGCTGCAGTTTCCCAGAGCGTTGGTTTCACTCCTCTCTTTGTGTAGGGTAAGAGCTTGAATCTATGCGTCATGGCCGTGATAAGGGAGGGGATGCTCTCAACAGGTCAAAACTGAATAGCCAAGATAATCAGTCTTTTCTGTTCAAAGTCTATCAGTTGGAAAATATTTTTTAGGAAAGGGGATATCCTGATACAGGCTTTGAAGTAAAAACACTGGAAAGATGGGATACAAATGATTTTGATGCATGGTGTGAGATTCTTTCTGTTTCTTTTTAGAATTTGTGTTCTTAAAAATTAATTTTATTTTATTTTTATTTTTATTTTTTAAGATTTTATTTATTTATTTGACAGACAGAGACCACAAGTAGGCAAGAGAGGCAGGCAGGGAGAGAGAGGAGGAAGCAGGCTCTCCGAGGAGCAGAGAGCCCGATGCGGGGCTCGATCCCAGGACCCTGGGATCATGACCTGAGCCGAAAGCAGAGGCTCCAACCCACTGAGCCACCCAGGTGCCCCTTAAAAATTAATTTTAAAGGGGCAGATGGGTGGCTCAGTTGGTTAAGTATCTGCCTTTGGCTCAGGTCACGATCCCAGGGTCATGATCCTGGGATCGAGCCTCTAATGGGGCTCCCCATTCAACAAGGAGTCTGCTTCTCCCTCTCCCTCTGTCCCTCTCCCCTGCTCATGTTATCTCTGTCTAAATTAAATCTTTAAATAATTAATTTTTAAGATTTTTATTTTTAAGTAATCTCTATACCCAAGTGGGGCTCAAACTCACAACCCTGAGAATAAGAGTTGTATATTCCATCGACTGAGCCAGCCAAGTGCCCTATTAAAAATTAATTTTTATGCTCTGGTTTTGAAATTTCAGATAGTATTTAGTATTTCAGCCTTTTTAAAAAAATTTTTATTATTTGAGAGTGCATGCTGCGCACGTGGGAGAGAAAGAGAGAGAGAGAGAGAGAGAGAGAATAGGGGGAGGGGCAGAGGGGGAGAGAGAAGCAGACTCTCCATGGATGCAGGACTCCATGTGGGGCTCGATCCCAGGACCCTGAGATCACTACCTCAGTGGAAGCCAGACGCTTAACCAACTGAGCCATCCAGGTACCCCTAGTGTTTCAGCTTTTAATTCAAATAGCGTTTGGTAGTTTTTCTTTTTTCCTTTCCTTCCTTTCTTTACACCATTTTTGAGAGAGAGAGAGAGAGAGAGAGAGAATGTACTCATGGGTTGGGGGTGGTGCAGAGGAAGAGGGAGAGAGATTCTTAAGTGGGCGGACTCCACGCCCAACACCGGGCTCAGTCTCAGGACCCCCCAAGCACAGCTGAAATCAGGAGCTGGACGTTCAACTGACTGAGCCACTCAGACTCCCCAGAGCTTTGGTAGTATTAAATGAGAGATGTTCATAATAAAAAAAAATTACCACCTAGTAGTTGGGACACAGACAATGTGGTATAAATGATGATAAAATAATAGAGTTGGTGCAGTCACTTCCTAGAGGAGGTTTACAAAGTCGACGAGCATTTTAGCTGATTGTCTCTTAACTTTTGCATGTGGCCAAATCCACAGAATCTGGGCCTTAAAGCACCTCCTGTCCATTCTGTTCTTACTTAAGGGTTGCTTTGTGCTCCAGGCTTTACCAGATGTGATGAGCTTGCAACAAAAGCAGTTGCCCAGGCTTCCCCTTCGCCACCCGATCGAGCCCTCCCACCATCCGAGCCATCCCTGGAATCACTGCGTTCTTTGGATCCTCATGTCAGCTGGGGTTTTTGGTCTCCCTGCCCCCCGGCCATGTTCCTGTCTGTCATTCCTGCCTGTGTCTTTTGCATTCATATTTCTTTTTCTTGGAAGTGCTTATACCTCCTGAATCCCTTACCTCTAAATTCTCAATTCACTCCTACCCTGTGTTTACCTGAGCTAGGTAGGCAGGTAGGCAGGATCCCTGACTTGCACAGTTAGAGGTAAGGTATTTCAGGTGGATTTCTTTACCGTAATCTAAGTCCATAATTCTGATGGAGAAAAGGCTCCTTTCCTTTTAGGAAACCTTTCCTGTTAGGTGCAGTACTTGAGGAGGACGACAGGCTTGGGCAGGTGCATGGCACCAGTTGCCCGTTTGTTTCCCCCACCCCCTTTAATTGTACCTGTTCTAAAGCATCCACATTTTCCCCCCGGGCTTTATGGTATAAACGTGGTGTTGGAATAAAATGGGAGTAGCGAGAACACCGTGGTTTTCTTTTCCTTGATGTTTCTTATAGTTCACTTAGGTTTCTTTTCTGTCATCGTTTCATTATTTGTATAATTCCTTACTTACAAGAGAAATATGTTCACTCTGGAAAATTTAGAAACTATGGAGCGATGTAATGAGGGGAAAACAAATCATTTAGAGTCCCATCAGCCAGAAAAAACAGTATGCTGTTTTGGTGTATTTCTTTCTAGAGATTTGAAGCAAATATTAGAGAGTTCGTTTATAAAAGTCTGATACACACACACAGGCACATACACACTGCTTTATAAAGCCCTTTAGTGTCATGTTTTAACCTGGCATATTGATGCCATTGAAAACGTCATTTGTGGGGCACCTGGGTGCCTCAGATTTGTAATGTGTTTGTAACGTCTGAATGTGACATAATGGCAAATTGTGGATCTAACTTTTGCACTTTCACTGGGGTCTTGGGTTGTTTCTCAGTGTTTGCAAGAATAGATGTTACCCTCATGTATGTTAACCTTATTGCAAAGCATACCAGTTTTGAATTTTCATGAGGAGGATACTTTTTTTCCTGTGTTCCTTGGCTGTTCGTGTTCTTTTTGAATGTCTGTCTGCCCCACCCCAACCCCTTTGCCTGTGCTGAGCTGTACCAAAGATCAGAAATGCCACAGACCTATTAGAAGTTACCGTGGCAGTTTGAGGGGATGGAGGGAGAGCCGGTGGCACTCCAGCCAGAGCTGTGCCTGTCACTACTGGTAGTCACAGCCTCCTTGTCTGCATCTGAGATGTTTGAGAAGTAAATGAGATCATGCGTATCTGCCTCAGGTCACTTACAAGGTAGGCAGTGAATAAGTGCTCCACTTATCTTCTGCATCTCCACTCTGTTCCCTAAACCAGAGATCAACAGAGGGGCAGGCAGGGGACCTGAAAGGAGACGAGTGCCAGTACTGGCGTGAATCTCTGCCCCGCAAACATCAGCTGTCCCCATCACCATTGTCACGGGCTTTGTGGGAGGAGGAGCGCCACAGTTTTCTTTGTGGGCCACCGACAGGCATATCAGCCCACGCAGTGCTTCGGCATGGGGGCTGGAGCCAGGGAGAGGTAAGGCCCCGCTGGCTCCTCTCAAAGGACGGTCGTGCTGAGGGCCGGGGTGGGGGAGGGGAGCAGACCTGGAACTCCTAGGGTACTCTGGCCACTGCATCCCCAGGCGCCCTCTGGAGAGGGCTGAGGAAATGAAGAGGCTGCCCTAAGAAGCTGAGCAGTGCAAGTGAAGGAGGCTGCAGTAGTGGTTGTTGAAGAGTGTCGTGGGGGCTGCCATATTTGAGGAAACAGGGTAAGGGACTTTGTTGCCTCAGACAACTTCAAGGTTGCAAGTGTTCTATCAACTATATCTTTTGGAGTATCTTAATCTAAGACCAACAAGCTCTGGAGGCTTAGCGTGTGTTGTAGAATACTCCCTTTGATTTCTTTTTCATGGTAGTTAATTTTGAAATTTCAGATAATATTGGAAGTAGTTGGGAGGTTTTTTTATGTTCTTTTATAATCTTTTAAAAGGGGTTTGGGTTAAAGGCTGAGAAACACTCATCTTGATACCTCTGTTCTATTTATTTATTTATTTATTTATGAATGAGGGCACCAGGGTGGTGGGCAGCAGTGCAGCTCTGGAACTGGAGGCTGATGGGGATGGAAGGTGGACTCCGAGGTCCTCAGGCATGGCCTGACCTGTGGAAAAATGTTAGAAATCACGGTGATTTAGGTCAGTCCTCTTTATAGTTAAATAAACATCCTGCACTGGCCTGGGAAAGTAAGCGTCCTGTGTGATTTCCAGGAATCAGCCCCCTTTCCAATAGGCTTACAAACACTGCTCTTGTACCAGTTGGTTTCTCTGCCCCTCCCTGCACCAGTCTCTTTGGGGCCAGGACTCACATCTGCCCAGGGCCCAGGCGATTGAACTGGGCAGTGGTCGGGATGCCTTCCCCCACCCCCCCCGACATTCAGTGCAGGGCTAGTGTGTTACCCGTCCGACTGCAGTGGTGTCTGCCTGGCGCCCACCCCCAGCAGCCACGGTGCTGTGCCCCCATCCCAGCAGTCTCCAGGGACGTTAGGACCACATCCTTGCTCTCTCCCGAACCACACTACCTGTCCCAGAGCGCTATTGACACCTTGGCCCAGGCCGCTGTCTTGTGTGCCCAGCAGCAGCCTCATTAAAGGTTTGCCTGCCTCTGTTCCCATTGCCAGGCCCTTTACCCCATTGCCAGGCCCTTTACCACACCTCGCCCTTCCACTCGTCCTGCAGAGCGGCTGTCTGCAGGGCACATCCAGTCGTGGCCCGCCTCTGCTTGCCCCTGCTTTGCAGCTCCCTGCGGGGGCCCTTGTCTCCAGTCTGAATTCCTGAGCCTGGCACCTGTTGCAGGTGGCAGTGGCACTCCTTGGAGGCAGGGGCCGGGGGAGGGTGGGCAGTGGCATGCCAGGACTGCATCTTCATGGCCTGGGCGCTGCAGGTGCTCAGATCATTCGTTGAATGAATATGTGAGTCTTTGCCTGGGCTGGGAAGTATTTGCATCTTATAGTACTTACCTCATTGTGAGTGTGTGTGTGTATGTGTGTGTGGAGTAAGTCCGAAAAGGCGTGGAAAATCTCCTGTTTTGTGCCAATATATGAATTTTTAAAAATCACTGAGGTGAAATGCACACAATTGGTTAACAAAATTAACCACTTTAAAGTGAACAATTCAGTGACATGTAGCATATTCAGTGTTGGGCAACCATCACCGCTGCCTAGTTCCAAAACCTTTTCAACACCCTGAAGGAAGCCCTGTCCCCACGGAGCAGTTGTTCCATGGCAGCTGGCCATGTGTGCGGATGAAGGGGGTTTTAGCCAGGACAGGACGTTGAATCCGATCTGGGTTTCTTTGATGATTTAGTAACTGAGTGTTGTTGTTGTAGGAGAGTTCATCCTGAGTGTGTGTACGTCTTGGCGTCTCCGAGGGCTGAGCACTACTGTGATAGGACTTGGAGCGTGGCTCTGATAGTATGTTAGACTTTCCTGTTGTAGACTTGAACTTGGCTGGGAAGGTCTGTCTTGCTGGTAGCTGGTTTTACGGGCAAACAACTGTCCCAAACCCTGGTAACTTGTGCAAAAAAGCTGTCGCATGACTTAAGAGATAGTCCTAGAAATAAATCTTCGAGGTGCCATAAGACAACTCTGCTCTGTAAAAATTACGTACTAGTTAGTGCAGATCTCTGGCATTCTTTAAAGTAGCCTCAACGCTTGGGTTATTAATCTGTATAAGAAGTTGAATTTTTCACTGCCTGATTTGTTCAACTATTTAAAAAAGGGGGGATTGAAATATCTTTGGATCACCTCAATCTAAGCTGTGCTGCTTATTAGATCTTTAGTCGTTATAATTTTTCCCCATTGTAAAAAGTAGTTACCCTCATTATAGGTAATTCCAGAATAGATAAAGGGAAAAAGATGAAAACGGCCCCACTGATTAAAGACAACCACAGTTAATATTTTGGTGGACATCTTTTTTATTGTTTGTTTAGAAAGGGTTGGCCCAGTGATGGGTATTAAGGAGGGCATGTATTGCATGGAGCACTGGGTGTTATACATAAACAGTGAATCTTGGATCACTAACAAAAACTAATGATGTACTTGTATGGTGACTAACGTAGCATAATAAAATTAAAAAAAAAAATTTAAAAAAAAGGCAGCAAACAAATAACTCACAAATACATGCCGATTATAAAAGACCCAAATGTTAAAGGAGGATTGGGAGTAAAAAATGAAAGATGTGCCCATCATTAGTCCTTGTCCCTAGGGCAACCTTACTTACGTTGGTTTGGGGCCTTTCTACATCCTTTCCCAAGTGTTCAAAACAGGGAGGTTATTAAGATTTTTAAAAAATGCATAATTAGGATAATTCTAGGCTATTTTGTGACTTTTTAAAGAAACAATATTTTTTTGGAGTTCTTTCCTTGTCAGTACATTAGTTTATTTTTTCTTTTTTAATGGCTTTTTCTTTTCAGTCACATTATTTTTGAAATCAGTATCTCATATCTCACAATGTTCATCTTTATTTTTCCCCCATTGAAGTAGTGTCTTTTTTTTTTTTTTTAAACACCTAGGTTGTTTCCTGGGATTCAGCATTTTATTTTTTTATTTTTTATTTTTTTAAATTTATTTATTTGTCAGAGAAGGAGAGAGAGCGAGCACAGGCAGGCAGAAAGGCAGGCAGAGGCAGAGGGAGAAGCAGGCTCCCTGCTGAGCAAGGAGCCTGATGTGGGACTCGATCCCAGGACGCTGGGATCATGACCTGAGCCAAAGGCAGCCGCTTAACCAACTGAGCCACCCAGGCGTCCCGGATTCAACATTTTAAATATCAGTCATCAGTCTTGAATGCACATACCATTTGCATGGATATTTCTGGAGGATGAGTTTCTGTGAGTGCAATTGCTGGGTCCAAGAAGATGCCTGTTTTGTTCTGGTGCTAAATTACCCTCCAGAAAGGCCAGTCCACCAAGAATGTAATCTCTCTGATAACTGAGAGTAGCTTTCTCCCCACACCCTGGTCAACAGCAGATTCATCTTTTAAAATATCCCCCTAATTTATGTTAAAAAATGAAAATTTAAAAAATTTCATTTCTATAATTTTAAATGAGGTTGGACGGCTAATCATGTGTTTTAGATATTTAAATTTTTTTCTGTGAGTTGTAGATTCCTGTCAGTTGCCCATTTCCTGTGGATTGTTTTATTGTTTTGTAGGTATTTACCAACTACTGATACTGACCTTTGTGGCCTGTATACGTTGAGCTGGACCATCTTTTACCCCATCACTTATTTTTTACTTCTCTTTAATATACTTTACAATACCAGATGTAAGACTTTTTTGCACTTTGTCTTTTTTTCTCTATATTTTAAAAATAAAGTTGTGCTGCTGTTCTTGCATAGTTATTTTTCAGTACCAGTTTTTAAGATAGAGTGCTAGAAATGGAGCCATTTGGCTAAAGAGTAAAAATATTTAAAGATTGCTACAGGCTTCCAGAACCTAAGATGACTCCATGTGCCTCATCAGGGCAGACACATGGTGATGGTGGTGATGAAATCTGGTCCTTACTTTGAGGGCCCAGAAACTAGATTTTGTCAGCATGAACAGCCCTGACGCCTGTCCAGTGCCACCACCTGTTACTGCCTGTCTGCGCCTACGCCGG
Organism: Mellivora capensis; assembly: GCA_004024625.1. Lineage (NCBI taxonomy): Eukaryota > Metazoa > Chordata > Mammalia > Carnivora > Mustelidae > Mellivora > Mellivora capensis. Next base: position 44,209 of record PISX010007569.1, on the reverse strand, counting down.
CAGGCTAGTTTGCATAGTAACCACAGTGTGAAACGTCAGCACGTTGGGTGATGAGCAGTGCACGTTGCTTCTCTCCGGGGATGCTGCTCAGAGTCGTCATCACGCGGTGACTTGGGAAGGGATCTTGACCGAGGCAGCATAGGATGCTTCCCCCTCCCCCGCCCCGGCCCCCACCAGAGTCCGCGGCTCTGGCGCTCCGCCATGCCCCTCGGGGCTCGGGGGGTCCTCCCAGGGCTTTCTGGGGCTGCTCCATTTCCGGCCTCCCCTGTGGGACCTGCGGTGCACTACTCGCCGCCGCTAGAAACACACACGGTTGCTGAGACGGTGCACACTTGTCCAGGGGTTCTTTTAAGAAGACCCACAACTTGGCCGATTTGGTAGGCAGAACACACATGGCTCGGGTCTGTTATGAAAACTGTAAAAGGCGTCTGGGGAGAATGTCACCACACAGTGCAGCGATGTGCGGTGAAACAGCCTATAAGTGAAGTGTTTCTCTGCAGGTGGTGATAAATGGAGGTGCCACGTCCAGCGGGGAGCAGGACAATGAAGACACTGAGCTCATGGCAATCTACACGACGGAGAATGGCATCGCGGAAAAGGTACCCCCTGGGCCCAGCCTCCTCCCCCGTGTCCCAGGCCCGGTACAGGGTGAGGCTGTCTTTCCTGGGGACTCCTCTCCATGCCCCTGACTGGGTGTGTTCTTTTCAGAATGGGAATAGAAGGGATGAGGAGGAGTGGAAGTGACTTAATTGTCGTGATGGCAGTTAAGGATAGAAGTCCTTATTTTTAAAGACCTCAACCAGGATGCTGAGGGAGGTGGTTCAGAGTGTGAGTCTGGACTCAGCTCTGGGTGCTACTGTGACCCAGATCCCCGGGGGAACTACTTAAGCTCTCTGGGTATCAGGTGCCTCAGCTCCAAAGAGGGAATAAAAATGTCAGCATCTTTTCAGTTTGTTAGGATTAGATGAAATAGTAACATAGGTGGTTATTAGTGTTGTGCCTGGTACTTACTCCGCTGCGGGAAACGAGAATAAGAGAAGCCAGTAGATCTTGCATAGCATACATCTAAAAATGGCCTAGCACCGACACTTTAGAATGTTTTATAATGTATTAATTGGATATTATTGCCACATTAGTGGCATTAGAAGATTGCATATTCCTCAATCCTGTCTGTCAGGAGAGGATTTGGATGATGGGAAAACTCAGATTGAAACTGTCTTTGAGGGTATTAAATATCCTTAGTTAAAGTATTTAAAGCTTTATTAAATTGTTTCATAATTAAAAAAAAAGAGAAGCCAGTGGATGGCTTATGTAGACTGTGACAACAGAGTGATAGAAATCACATGCTGAGATGGGAAAATCTTTTTTTTTTTTTTTTTTTGCCTCCTCCCATCTCTTTGAGGTCAGTGTATATGACCAGGAGAGGCCCTCCCAAAGAGGGTCCAGATGTCTTGATTTATTTTTTCCTTTTTTTGGGGAGGGGGGTCAGTCACTATGGCTAATTCATGAAAAGTGACAGATATTTACAAGTTTCCCGACAGCTCTAAGACTTCTCAACTTCGTTTGAGTTTTACTTGGTAGACTTTTATTTTTTTATTTTATTAATTAATTTTTTTTTTTTAGGGAGAAAGGAGGTTGAGGCGGAGGGAGGAGAAAATCTTAGGCAGGCTCTATTCCCAGTGCAGAGCATGACCCCGAGGTCATGACCTGAGCTGAAATCAAGAGTCAGACACTTAAAAGACTGAACCATCCAGGCCACTCCAATTTGGTAGACTTTTAAAGCACATTTTATTTTCACTGTGAAAATTTACTAATTAGTTTCTATAATGTAATGTTATTCTAGAACAGTTGTATTTTTTTAAGGTAAGCTCTACACCTATTGTGGGGTTTGAACTCCTAACCCTGAGATCAAGAGGTGCATGCTCTACTGACTGGCTCTGAGCCAGCCAGGCGACCCTGGATTGTACTTTAGTGTTCACTTAATATTCTAGATAGTGTTCACTTAATATTCTAGAAACAGGCCACTAGAAAGTCGATGCCTGCAAATAGTACCCAGCTTGGGTATTAGCACTGGAAGTTTACAGTGTCATCACTAAAATAATAAAGAACAAGGACGTTATATTGAAATTCTAGAATAATCAAATTTTTGTGTTTGTGGTTTCTTTTTTTCCATTTTTGGTTATCTTGACCAGTATTGTTTTTTGGTCAAGCTGTTATAAATTTGGTCAGTCTATTATACATTTTATGGAGGCTTATTAGATTCATGCTGAGATGTTAAAATTCCTGTGGTCTTGGATTCTAAGGCAGTCCTCAGAGTGCAGGAATTCAAGTAGCCACTGTTTACATGTTGGCAGATGCCTACGTCCGCAGCTGAGGCACAGCCCACAGAGCAGGATTTGGGCAGGGAGCCACCACCTGGCCTGCTTGGGTCTCAGCATCCAGTGATACATCTTGTAGCAGAGTGCTTCTGAATTCATAGACTCTTTAGGCTGTATCCATTTTTCATGTACTGGGCCCTTAATCAGAGTCACCAGAATTTCCAGGGTATAGGCTGTCATGATTTTGGACTTCCTCCTCCATTATCCAGGAAATGATGGTCATCTTTTGAAATGAATAACAACGAGCATTAACACTGAGGGCTTTTTAACATCTCTAGCAGTACCTTTTACTGATTCTAGTGAACTATTGGTAGGAAGAATGTCTGGCTCATTTATGCTAGACATTTGTTTGCCTGTTTGAAAATCTTTTTCACTGTCTAAACTTTGAAACATTCGTATTTCTTTGAATACTAGGGAGAAAGCATATCTTTCTGTTTCACTGGCTGCTTTTCTTTTTTTATGAAATGACGGGTTTTGGGAGAAGAGCTGTCATGTATCGAATGGTGCGAATGGTCCAGACCTTGGGCTCTATGATTCAGGCAAGGGGCCACTGTTAGTCCTCACCACAACCCAGTTAGAGAGGTGCTACCACAATCCCTGTTTTAGAGAAAAAATGAAATTTAGGTCCTCTGCTGTCTTGAATTCATACAAAGAAAACTTCAGAGGATACTGCCCTTTGGGATCTTGCTTTTTCAAGGGCATGAAAAGGCTGTCTCTTGAACACTTGACCATGAGTTAACACTGGGACCTTGCAGGAGAGACAGGAGGAGTGGGGGCCAGAGAGATCACCCCACATGTTCTCCATATTCATGTTTGTTTTCCTAATTATAGCAAGCTATTAGTTGTCATATATTTTCTTATTTTATACAAAACTTGACTTTTGGTGTCTCTTAATACTCTTGAGCTCCTTATAGAAAATGCTGGTTAATATGGTGTTAGCTACAAGATACTCATCTTGGAATGTGCTCAAAGGGATTTATTCCCGAAACAGACCAGAAGGATAATGCCTTGAGTCACGGACCATGAATCTTTAAGACCATAGCATTGAGACCCACACCCAGCACGTTCTGAACTTGACCTCGGTATTACTGGGATTCCTTTCTGAGGGATGTTGAAGGAATTGAACTTTGTTTATAGTGAGGGTATTTGGAACAAGAATGAAGTAACTACAAGTAAACGGTTTAGATGTTCCCATTGAAATATCAGCATTTTGTTGTTTTACAGTTTGCCCACAAAATGTGTTTACAGCAGCACGTGAAGTGGTTGCAGCAGTATTGGGCAAATCACTATTAATCACAATTTCAGAGAGTCCGTTGTTTCTGGCAATTTCTAAGCAACAGCCCTGTTCTTCCTGGGAGGCTGTGTAGCATGATGGCAAATGCAGCCTTTGTGGACAGTCTGTGTGTTCAACTGCTGGGCGACCTGCTCAGCTCCTCAGAGTCTCTACCTCCTCATCTGTAAAATGGGGTTATTATGACGTGTCACTTCCTAGGTGGAGGAAGGAGGACCGGAGAATGTAAAATAGCACGAGGTTTTTAGGAAGCAGAGATTGCCAAAATGTGGAAATAGTTACAAGTGAAGTAGTTATAATGTGTACCCACTTGAATATCCCACTGGCTTGGCACTGGGGTCTTTTGCTGCCCATTGTTTCAACAGCTGGGTGGTTGCAATGGTCACCAAGTTTGTTAAATAGAAGATAAACTTATCTTTGTAATGTTGAGATTTATTTTTAAAGTTAAAGACCTTTTAAACTTTCAATCCTTGTGAATTCTGTTTAAAATTAAGGTACCAGCAGTTCTTGAAAAAGGAAGTTCCCTTGGAATAGATTAGACAAGAATACAGCATTGGTAATTTTTGAAGCCGAAGAGAGATATAGGGTTGGTATTCCATATTTCTACCTTTGTATATGCTTGGAAAATTGTGTAGTACAAAGATAAGAGAATAATTGAGTCATACCTTGTTATTGCTACTCTTTGGTTCTCTGGTATTGATTTTGGCTGTGGAGAAATCGGGTCAGTCTTGTTTTCTTCTTTTTATCAGCATCTTGATCTTTTTGCCTGTTTTTTGGATTCTTTCTTTATCTTTGATATTCAGTAACTTTACTTAGATATGTTTTGATGTTGACCATTCTGGGTCAGTGTTTTCTGGCACTTGGAGTATTTAGCATTAAGGATCCTTTTATTTTAGGAAAGCTGTCTTGAATTCTGTCTTTATTTTTTGTTTCAGTCTATTCTTTCAGTTTTCTTATTTGAGGGACATATTTTGTATCTCTTTTGCCAGCCTTCTCTAGCTATCATTTCTCTCTAATCTTTTTTTTTTTTCTTATATTGTTTGATTTCTTTTTTTCCCCAACTGCCAGCCTGTGACCCTTCCTCTGTTATTCATGTCTATTTTCTCTTATGCTCCTTCACATCCCTTTTTATTCCTTTTCTTAAAAAAAAAATTCTGTCAGCATGTTTTATATCCCTTTGTTCTTAAATTTCTGTTTTAAGGTCTTTCTTAATGCAGTTGATTGTTTTATTGAGTTTTCAAAATATCTGAGTCTGAGCAACATTGGTGGTATCATGGCTGCCTTCCAGAATATCTGAATAGTTTTTCGTTAATTCATTGAGTACTTGGGTTTTTCTAATTTGCAAACATATCCTTTAGTTCTTGGAAATTTTTTTATTTCTTCAATTCATTTTTATATTATGTCTTCCTTGTTCTATTTATAGAACATTTTAGACTTTTAAAAGCTTATTCTTTTTTTTTTTTTTTTAAAGATTCATTTGAGAGAATGTGTGTGTGAGAGAGAGAGACAGTTGGGCGGGAGGGGCAGAGGGAGAGGGAGAGAGAATCTCAAGCAGTTTGAGTGCTGAGTGCGAAGCCCAATGCAGGGCAGATCCTATGACCCATGAGTTCATGACCCGAACTGAAACCAAGAGTCAGACATTCAATTGAGCCCCCCAGGCACCCCTAGACACATTCTTAAGAGCAGGAATGCTCTTAAGGAATTCTCCTTCTCCCTCCCCACTCTGCTCCTCCCTGCTCACTCACTTTGTCTCCCTCCCTCTCTGTCTCAAATGAACAAAAAAACTTAAACAAACAAACAAAAATCCCCAGGCTATTCCAAGGATTCACAGGCTGTCTCCCAATTGCCAGGCAAGGACCAAGCCATTTTTTTTCTTTTTTACAGATTTTATTTATTTTATGTGACAGAGAGATCACAAGTAGGCAAAGAGGCAGGCAGAGAGAGAGGGCGAAGCGGGCTCCCTGCTGAGCAGAGAGCCTGATGCGGGGCTCGATCCCAGGACCCTGAGATCATGACCTGAGCCAAAGGCAGAAGCTTAACCTACTGAGCCACCCAGGCACCCCCCAAGCCATTTTTTTGAAATGTGTGAGGGCTTGGACAACCCAGGCCTGCTGAGTTAACCCTTTCCTGCACATTAGTGCATACCACACTCTTCACACACATGTATTTTCTCTACCACCCCTACCAACAGATTTTTTAAAGGCACACACGATCCATTTTAACTCATTCAGGAATGCAAATCTGCCACTATCTTGTTGTTTAGAATGGAAGGAAAAGTTCTCTGAAAGGTCAACCTCAGTTCTCATTTGGATTAGCTCAAATGTCAACTTATATCAGACATTTATTTACCCTTAGCCTTTAAAAGGTGAGGCTGAATTGCGTCACTTCCTTTGTTCAGTGGTATTTGGACCCCAAATCCCTGTCTGCCTTTGCACAGGAAATCGATTGACAAACAGGGAGTCAGTGTCTTTCTGTGGACCCATCTCCATGGGCAAGAGGGCATAAGTGGGTCTAGATAATGTCAGAAGGTCATCATCCTTTTTTGTGAAACATCTTTTACTTTTTCCTGTTAGGCACTTTTTTAAGTTACAAAAGACTTAAAGTACCCATCTCGGATTCTAAGAAATTGTTCATAGAGTTTTAGAACCCAGAGAAGTTTTGAGGGTACGTGGGAGAACTTGAGGTTATCTTGAGTTTTCTGTTTAGCTGAGAAGTAATGTAGACGTTGACTGAATACGTCTAGACTATAACCTAAAGTGTCCAGTCTTTGTGAAGATTTTGGCTCAAAAAGCATATAACACTTACTGTTTTTAGAAGTCTGTAGTAATGGGGAGGGGGAAGGGAAGGAAAAAACCCTGTCCCCTAAACTATAAATACATCTTTAGTCTGTTTTTAAACAAAAATTGAAATCCTATCTGTGTCCTTTCGAATTTTACTTTTTCCTTGCCATGTGTCCAAGCAGCTGTGTTTTGATAGGAGGGCGTTGGGCTTTGTTTTGAAGTACAGAGAGCTTTCTCCTTCCAGAGATGTAATAGAGTAGAAGGGACAGATTAGTGCTCTTTGTCTGAAAGTGGTTAGCATTTTGTAACGTTTTCTTCCTTTGGGGCACCACTCGAGAACTGCTCATGCCAAGGCATCCCTTTGTGGGTTCAACCGGGGAACAATCCCTCTCTGTAGGGCCCCCTGGGCTTGGGGAGAAACCCTGAGCAAGCCGGGTCCTCTTGGGGATGAGTCTGTGACAAGGGATACCGAGCACCCAAACTCTGAGGACTGGTCGTCTCACTGAGTGTGTTGAGCATTTCATCAAAGGCAGCCAAGGCTGATTTTTGCAAGAGCATGGCCACCACTTCATAAAGTTGTTTTTCAGTAATAGTGGCCTGCTCCGAGCTGAGTGTTACTGGTCCTCGCTTTTATTAAATAATGCCTTTTCTCCCTGTCACTCACAGAGCTCTCTTGCCGAAACCCTGGATAGTACCGGCAGTCTAGACCCCCAGAGATCGGACATGATTTATACCATAGAAGATGTCCCTCCCTGGTACCTGTGCATATTTCTGGGGTTACAGGTAAGATGGTTCCCTTAGAATGTAACTACCAGCAGATGTTCAACTTGTCTGTCTGGAGTCTTTAAAAATTCAATTTTGATTTTTATTTATGGACAACTTTATTATAAATTACTCTTTTTTTATATAAAGATTTTATTTATTCATTTGTCAGAGAGAGAGAGAGAGAACGAGAGCGCGAGCTCAGGCTGACAGAGTGGCAGGCAGAGGCAGAGGGAGAAGCAGGCTCCCCGCCGAGCAAGGAGCCCGATGCGGGACTCGATCCCAGGACGCTGGGATCATGACCCGAGCCGAAGGCAGCCGCTTAACCAACCGAGCCACCCAGGTGTCCCTATAAATTAATCTTTTAACAATGGTGACTGGGACTCGTTAGCATCCGTTTCATAGTAGTGGAAGGAAGAAAAGAACAGGAGGAAGAGGTTGACCCAGGCATGAAAGAGGGAAAACTCTCAAGGAATGAACAAGACGAGTGATGTGGCAGGAAAGAGGAAGGACCGGTGAGATAGAGAAAGAGGGGAAAATGCAGTGAGGGAGGGAAGAGAAGTTTTGATCTTCATTCCTGGTCATGCAGTCCAGTCGTGGTCAGTTCTGCTGTGAAACAGGGGTGACACCAAGAAGTGCCCTGTTGGCCAGGATGCACATGGGAGGTTTCAGTCTTCTCTGCATGGGAAGGGAGACCCGCTGTGGTAGAGGCTTCGTCTGCTGCGGACTGCCGTGGGAGCACAGTGGGCAGGCCACCAGATGCTGGGAGACCAGGCGGGTGGTCACCCAGCCTGATGCGGGCCCTGCATCTTGGGTATTTTCCTTCCCTCTCTCTGTACCCTTTCCCACTTAGGGGTTGGCGGGAGGCCCAGAGGCCCTGACCCCCTGGCCTATATCTGCCTTGGTTGTTTTAGCCCGGACTCTGTTCTGAGGTTTGACTTCCTTTCTTCCTTTCTCAAGTTGGAATGGGCTGTTCCACCTGAGGTATTTCAGATGCTGAGAAAAATCGGCCCCAGTGCACCCCAGACACGTGTAGTCACTTGGAGGAAGGGCTGTCTCTGCAGACACCTGATGCTTTGGTCTGGTTCCCAGCACCCTCAGCGCCTCTGTCCCCACCTCCCACACGGGCATCAAAGCAGCTGGTCACCTGGACTGAAAGGTGTCTAGTAAAGAAGGAGTCACAGCCAAAGGAGCTAAGTGATTCAGGAAACTCACTTTTGGAAATGTTTATATTACAGATGTCTTTAGAAGAAGTATTCCCTGGTCTTATAGGATTGGGAAACCTTGCATGTGTCATGCCTTTCTTGACGATCTGCAGTGCTCTTAAGCTTATGAGCAGCTCTGCAAAGTCCCGGACAGGAACGTTCTGTTCCCCGCCTGGAACACCTCACAGTGTTGCACAGTGGAGTGTTGGGCGTTAGGCAACCCATTTTGGAAAATGAGAGCAGAGACGGGAAACTTGGGAAGGGAAGTAGGAAGAACAGAAGAGGGACCTGAACAGACCTCTGGGAGGAAGGGATGTGAGCAGCAAGTGCCAGGAATGTCCCACTAGGGGCCGAAAGTGGGGGCTGGATCCCAAAGGAGGAATGGGGGGTGGGCACTTTCTGGAGGGTTCCCACAGCTTCCACACACCCATAACCCTTCCCTGATGGTAGTCAAACAATGCCAGGCCCTAGAAAAAGATGGAAAACACCCTGTGCGTTGATGCTTGTGTAACTTTAACCCACAGACTAGAGAGAATTTAAGAAAAAAAGGCAGACTGATGATCTCAAGAATATATATGTAGAATGCCATGTAAAATATTGGCAAATCGCACCCGAGAAGAAAAACCTAGCATGACTGCTGAGGGCTTGTTTCAAGAATAGTTCCATGCAACACAATTCATGTCAACAGATTAGAGGAAAAGGATCTCAGATTTTAGCAACTGATGCTAAAAAAAGCATTTGAACAAAGCAGGTGTTCCCAGTCAGAGTTCTGTAAATAAACCTCACCTGTGCAGGCCGGGCTCAGGTGAGCCATAGGTAGGAAACTGTGCCAGGAAGGAGAAGCGCTGAAGAAGGGAGAGGATGTGCTACAGGGTAGGCATACGTACCCAGAACACCAGAGAGTCTTCCTGTGGGCCGTTGTTCACAAACAGCCGGGGCTCTGGTTCGGATAGGATCAGACAGAAACACAAGGAAGCACTCCTCTCTCCCCAACCCCTCCTGTCGCCCACAGCACTACCTGACATGCTTCAGTGGCACCATCGCTGTGCCCTTTCTGCTGGCCGATGCCATGTGCGTGGGCTACGACCAGTGGGCCACCAGCCAGCTCATCGGGACCATTTTCTTCTGCGTGGGAATCACAACCTTGCTGCAGACAATGTTTGGATGCAGGTGAGATTGGGGTGCTGAATTGGGGTGCCGAAGCCCCCTGAGGCATGGAGCGAGGCCACTCACCCAGGGCTGCTCGGAAGGACTAGCTGGAGCTGGCAGGGTGGGGGGGCATCCTAGTGGCCACGGTCAACCCCCCCATCCCCCACCCCCACCCCCATGTTTCTTTTCTTGGTGGAGGGCCCAGCCTCTCTTCCCCAGGCGTGCAAGCTGGAGACTCAGACTCACTTTCTGCTCCTTCCAGATCCCCAGCGGGCAGGTCTCATTCTCTCCAGAATCCCCTTCCTGTCCCCCTTCCTTTAGTTCAGACTTAACTGCTCTGCTTGTGCCCACTGGTTTCCCTGCCTTCAGGGTGGCTCTGTTCTCCACTCTGTGGCCCCCCTGCCCATCTTGCTCCCGTTGCATCTTTCCCTGGGCTGCCTGCCCGGCTGCAGCCCTACTCCCCGTTCAAAATCTGACCACTCCCCCCCTATAGGCTTCTCCTTTGCTCTCTGTCCCACCACCCTGCCGTGGGCTGGCCTCTGAGCCCTGCACTCGCCTTGGGCTGAGCTCCTCCCCGAGCCCGCTGTTTCCCCTCCTGTGCTTGTGCTCCCCAGCAACCAGTAAAACCTGCTCATCTTCCCGGCTTGTCCCTCCCCCTCTGTGAAGCACGCCTGTGTCCCCAAGGCTTCTGTCGTTGCCTCCTCTGAATCCCCACACATGCATCTTGTGTAGTCTTCTGATGTGACTCTTAGTCCACTCTGTCCTTTTTTGTTTTCGTGTCTTTTCCCATGGGATTGTGCTCCCCTCGGTGCCAGGGCTCTGGCTGGTTCACCTTGCATCCCCAGCCCCCAGCTCAAATAGGTATGCAGCTGGCACGGGAAGGAAAAGAACCGTCCTTGCCTGCTTCCTTGTGCAGGCCGCTCATTCCTCTACTCTCTGCTCTTCCACGCTCGTCACAGTTCATCCTCCTCCTTTGCCCCCGGCTCTGCTCTCAGCCTGGATCCTGCTGTGGCAGGACCCTCTGTCCCCAGCGGAAGGGCAGCAGAGTACACTCGGGAGTTCTGTCCCCTGCCCTGTCAGAGACAGCTTGAGGAGGGCTTTGCCTTCTCTGCCTGGGGAACAAGAACAAGAAGCTACAGAAGGCAGCTTGAGACTCATGAAATGTATTCTGAGGAGTCTGAACCCTCAGGGACCTCCTGAGGGTTGCCCTTACCTGGGGACAGGAGAAATATGGGAAGGGCTGGGAGCAGAGTTAAGGTATTCTGATTGGGCTTGCAGGCTGCATCCTGGGAAGGGATAGGGCAGCTTCCTGGCAGGTCTGCAGATGGATGGAAGGCTGTGGGGGAGGTGCCCAGCTCTTGGAGTTGTCCAACCCCAGCCCCTGCAAGCCTGCCTGTAGCTACCACTCTGAGCACTTCCCTTACCCCAGGGGGATGGTCTCCTTAGAGGATCTGTGAGGGGAGGGGCAGGGTGTCACTGACCTGTGAGAGGGAGGGGATGTGTTCTGGGCATTCCAAGGAGGACTTGAGTCATTTCTTAGAGCCAGGTAGATAAATTTTGGTTGGGAGCATCTTTCAGTCCTTTGAGAAAGCATTCGAGGTTCTGTATTTCAAATCCAGAGTGTATTAAAAAGCTTTTGTTGACTGACTCGGGGGCCTTACCTTCTACACAGGCCATTGGTTCTCTGGCAGGGTGGGTGGGGGTTGTTCTTTTTCTAAACAGCTGACTCCTTGGGGAACTCGTTGCGGAACTCGTTGCACAAACCATCTGTAAAATTGGGCAGTGCTTCCAGTTGAGATTACTGGTTGATCTGAAGAGTGGAGATTGCTGATTGATCAGAAGAGTGGAAGCATATGTCTTTAGTGTGGTAAAATATGCAGTGTGCGGCTCTGCGCTGGTCTTATGCCAAGGAGACTAGTCCTGGCTGACAGTTGAGCCTGGCAGCGGCAGGCACAGTTCTGCTGGTGAGACAGAAGTGCGGGGGCCTTTGGGCGAGGGCAAAGTGATGGGAGGGCACGCATTCAGGACACCCTTACCACTTACCCATTCTTGGGGCACAAGAGACCTAAACAGAACAGCTTGGGTCTATGCACCCACCCCCTAGCAGCTGAGCCAAGAAAGAACAGGAGAGGGCTTTGAGACACCTGCTGGGATCGCTTGGGGACCCAGCATGTAGAGCTGCAGTAGGTGTGTGCATGCAAACATTTGTGCATGCACTAAGTGCCGGTCTGCACCCCGTGCCCAAGAGGCTTGGTGAGTGCGGCTTTCTTTGCTCGGTTTCACAGTGGGAGGGGTGTGTCGGGGAAGCCCCACCCGTGTCCTTGGGAGGTGTGGGAAGCTGTGGGTCCCATCCTCACTGCGGTGTGGCTGCGTGCCTAGCTGTAGATTGGGAGGCGAGTGTCCGTCTGCCAACCGTGTTAGTGAATGTGTGCTGCTGGGGCAGGACGGCGTGTGTTGAGGGGCTTTTGTGTGGTTTCGTCTTGGGATGTGGATTTTCTGTGGCTGTCACGGTGTGGTGGTGTCCACACTCTTAACGTGGGGAAAAAAGAGGAAAGTACTGACCTGTTCCGGCAGATAGGCAGCGAGCAGTCTGTGTGGGAGGCCCTGGGTGCCTGGACCCAGCTGTGGGGGTTGTTGAGATGAGCGTGTGCTGTGAGGCTTACGGGACAGCCACCTGCACCTTTGGGGATCTGAAGGGAGAGTCCTGGGAGAGGTGATAGCATGTGAGATGGGTCTTGAAGACTCAGTGCCCTCCTGGCCCAGGAGGGTTGAAGGAACATTTTCCATCCTGGGCAGTGCAGGGGCAAAGGCAGGAAGTCAGCCTGGTGAGGCCTCCCCCTTGACCAGAGGCCAGACGGTGGGCCAGTCTCCGATGCCTGGGTGTTCTCAGCGGGACAAAGGAGCTTGCTGGGGCTCCATTGGCGGGGCACTTGCCTACTGGGGCTGCGCCTTGAAAGACATTACTTGGGTGTAGTGTGGAGGGGGTGATGGGCCAAATTCAGGGGACCAGGAATATCTAGGAGAAAGACAGTGGGATCCGTGCAAGGATTCTGGAGGGGAAATAGGAAGGAAAATTTTTAGAGGTTTCAAGGTCTCTGTGTGGGGCTAGCCAGGGGCCAGTGGGGAGAGACAGACGGAGACAGAGTGTGTGTACGTGTGTGTTTTTCAGGGTTGAATGATGAGTTCAGCTGTAGACTGCATTCTGGAAGTCCATTCCTGCTTTTGATCCTAAAGTGGAAAGAAAAACACGGGTGTGCCTTCTGTGTGTTGATTATTAAAGAATATGATTGGATGAATTTGAGCCAGCTGACTTTGGGTCTGGGGAGAGTCGAGGGAGCATCCCACCCCACGATGTCACCCCCTCAGGTTTCTGGCCCTTCTTGCACTGGGTTAACTCTTGCTCTCCTCTGTGCTAACAACACTGTTTTCCTGCCTGGGATCCTTGATGCTAGTGCTGTGGATTCCAACTCTGCAAAGCCTCAAGCTGTTATCGATACATTCTTTTCAGTGTTTGTCCACTGTATATTTGAGGGCCTGCTGAGCACAGGTGAACTGAGATGGTGAGAGGGGTTAGGGGTGTTTCCCTCTCCCTGCCTGGCTGGTCACCACCTCTGGGGTTTGTTTGATGCACCTATATATTCACATTTTCTATCTCCTCTGCATCTTCCCACCCTTCCCCCCTCCCACTAGAGCTCTGACTTCTCTAATCCCTGCTCTTCCCCTCCTTCCTCTGGGCCCCAAGGGGCAGGGCTCCCCTCTCCAGTGGAACCACCTCCTATGCCCTTGGCCCGTTTCCTGTAGGTTGAGTGAGAGAAGAGCAGAAATCCCAACAGTGGCCGCATATCCCCCTGCCTCCCCTGCACAGTCCCTCCTCCCGCGTTTCCAGCGGAGCAAGGTGGGCCTAGGACCTCAGTGTGAGGAGCCGTCCATGGTACTGAGACACCCGGCTCCTACTCAGGATGGGGTGGAGGAGGGGCCTCCCAGGGTCTGTTCCAGAGGCTCCCCAAGGCCATGCTGCCAGCGCTGGCCCAGATAGAGGTGGGATGCATGTATCAGGTGTGTAGTTGTGTGTGGTGAATTTGGTAGTGTGGTGATGCTGCTTTAATGGATGAGTAACACTAAAAGTGAAATATTACTGTTCTAAGGAAAACTAACTTAGGATTGCAACTAATAAAGGTAATTGATGTACTTTAAAGAAATCAGGTTGTTGGGTATTTTATTTTATTTTAAAGATTTTATTTATTTATCTGACAGAGATCATAGTAGGCAGAGAGGCAGGCAGAGAGAGAGAGAGAGGGAAGTAGACTCCCTGCTGAGCAGAGAGCCTGATATGGGGCTCGATCCCAGGACCCTGAGATGATGACCCGAGGTGAAGGCAGAGGCTTAACCCACTGAGCCACCCAGGCGGCCCTGTTGGATATTTTAATGATGAACTGTAATCCTGTGGGCAGTCAGAACCTACAGTACTTTGTGTAAAGCATTAGCTGAAGGCAGGTGGCAAATAATGGTTTCTTTTCCCATCACACATGGGGGAGTACAGCAAGCACAGGAGGTTAGAGGGACCCCCTCAGCCCTCTGATTTGGAGCAGATGACCTCCCCAGCTCTGTTTCCTTTTGTGAAAAGGAGAGGTGGCTCTTTCTGAAGGTGGCCTGTAGGTGACACTTTGCCATTATTGTGCATATAGATTATTACAAGCTTCCTAAAGTCCATCTGAGACATGGTAGAGAATGAGTCCTTGAAAGATCTTAAAGTTCTGCTGGATACTCACTGTAGGCCTTGAAAGATCATCTTAACAGACTCACGTATTTACTTCCGGATCACCACAGGATCGAAGAAATAGATAAAGCAGTTGGGGTTGTGGGGATAGCCAGGGTGGGACAGTGTGTGTGTGGGGGGCTGCTGGTGTCGGGAGCGGGCTTTATTCTCAGCGTCCCAGCTGTAAGGATTGTAAGTGGTCTGTGTGTGTGTGTGTGTGTGTGTAGTTTAGTGCCCATTTCCTTGTGCTTAGAGCCACAGAGTTTCGTGTTCAGCTTGCATGGTATCTAGGACCTATTGTCAGATCACGTAGTTTCTGAGTTCTGTATGAGGTTTTGCCTACCCTCCCCCACTCCCCGCCTTGTGCTGAGTGCCAATGCTCTGTTGTACTGTATGCAGTGGGCGCGGGCCCTTCACTTTGAGAAAGCTGGGTTTAGAGACGAAGACGGAGGAAAGTGTCAGTGTCCCTGACCTGTGGGCTGTGACCAGGTTGTCCCTCCTCCTCCTCACTTCACATGGGCACCCAGTGTGAGAGTGGCGCACTATTCCCGGAAACCTGTTTTATTCCATGAAAGTAGCCAGAATTGCTCAGGAACCGGTGGAGGTGAAGCCAATGCATGTCTTTGCGAGAGCCCCAAGTGCCAGCTTCAGGATGCCGCCAAGTGAAGGCTCCTTGGGGGCGGGTCACCCGCGGGGCTGGCCGAGGCCACACCATGTTTGCTGCAGACCCTCCTCCCTTCCCTGCACACCTCCCTCTGCACCAAGTGCTTTCCTTTCCTCTGGGGACCATGATGGTTTGGAAATGGTGGTCATCATGGGTCTCAGTCCCTGATGCCCCGTGACTCCTGGGGCTTTAGTGCTGCCCAGAGCCTCAGCCTGCTGGGGATAGCCATTCTGCCAAGGCTGCTGCTGCCGCCGCCTCCCTCCTCCCCACCTTGCCTTTTCCTTCTTGCTCCTGCCCATTGACCTTTACCCCCTGCACTTTGCTTTCAACAACGTCTTCATTGCTGAGTTCCCTCAAGTGAGGTTTTAACAGTTCTCATTTTGGTTAGTTTGTGATGTCAGTCCCGGGAACTCCTGAGCCTTGTTCCAAGAATTAATGCAAAGCTTTGAAATCCTGAGAGATCGGGGCAAGTTTGTTCCGATTCCCCAGTGCCTTTTGTGATCTGTTTGCCTCCCTGGCTTCAGGGAGGACTCAGCTACTCTATCACTTTGGCTTCTGCCACCTCTTAAAATAGAGGCCAAGTCTCGGTACAGCTCTGAGGTTTCCAGAGTCCTCACCCCTCACCCCAGGTGTCAGTGCAGAACTGGGGGTGAAGGAGGACCCGGGAACCCTGCCCCCCACCCCCGCCACACCATCCTTCCTGAAGTGTGGCAGGTGCTTTGTTTGGGGGTTACCTCAGTCTTTTGCCTGGGCAAAAAAGACTGGGAGGCCTCCCTCTGAGCTCTCTCACAAAAGACTAGACTGTAGGTGGGCTGGCCCCTTTCCAGAGGAGCCCCTCCAGTCCACCACAGGCCTGCCGCAGGCAGGCAGAGCCTTTCTTTGCTGAGAAGTGGTGGGGATTGGGCCAAGAGCATCCTAGTAGCTGGTGTGGCAGCTCCTCTTCTCTAAGCAGGTTGTCTGTCCTGTCTCTCACCTTCCTGAGTTCTTGGGGCCTGTACATGGTGTGTGCTCACTGAGTACGGGGTAGCTGCAGGATACCTCCAGCTCTCAGGTCTGGGGCTCCGAACTCTTTTTTTTAAGATTTTATTTATTTGACAGAGAGCACGAGAGAGGGAATACAATACAAACAGGGTCAGAGGGAGAAGCAGGCTTTCCTGCTGAGCGGGAGCCTGGTGAGGGTTTCAGTCCCAGGACCCTGGGATCACAACCTGAGCCTAAGGCACACGCTTAACGACTGAGCCACCCAGGCAGCCCCGAGGGCTCTGAACTCTGAACTGTTCATAAAACTTACAAGGGTGGAGGGAAGCAGTGATTAGATTGGGGATGGGGGATATTGGGAATCTCCTGCATTGTTTCCGTATATGTACTTGGGGTGTACGTGCAGTTTTTTGAACCCCTTGAAAGTAAAGTGGCTCCCGTGCTAGCTGACCCATAAACACTTGTGGGACTGAGGGTCCCACTGGATGATTTACCACACCTGAGAGCACTGTTGTTCTGCTATATGATCTAACATGAAGGCTGTTTAATTTCCCAGGCTGTCCCTAAAATATCTTCCCTAGTGTCCCCTCCACCTTCCTGAATCTGGATGCGTCTGGGTCATGTGGCACATTTGTTTACTGTGTCTCTTTGGTCTCTGAATAATAGGCTGTCCTCACATCTTTCCTCCATAGCTTTGCCTCCATAAAGCGCCCAGGCCAGTTGTCTTGTTGAGTCCAGTGGTCTGAATTTGTCTGTGTCCTCGGCATGGTATTTGATTTTTTTGACAATTGCCCTTCCCGGTTGTAACCTGGGGGATGGGGCCAGAAGCATGGTTGATTCAGGGTGGACATGTTTGCCAGAATGACCATGAGGATGAGAGTCTTTCATATTCTGTCACATGAAGCAGGCATATAGCAGCAGGTCGCAAGGTTTTCCCCCAAATTTATTTATTTATTTATTTATTTATTTATTTATTTATTTTTAAAGATTTTATTTATTTGACAGAGATCACAAGTAGGCAGAGAGGCAGGCCCAGAGAGAGAGGAGGAAGCAGGCTCCCTGCCAAGCAGAGAGCCAGATGTGGGGCTCGATCCCAGGACTCTGGGATCATGACCTGAGCCGAAGGCAGAGGCTTTAACCCACTGAGCCACCCAGGCGCCCTTCTCCTAAATTTAAAAAAAAAAAAAAAAAAAAGTCCATTTAACTCAAATTTTGGGTAGGAGGTTACAGAATTGGGAGCCAGTGAGAATTTGGAGCTAATGACTTTTGAGGGAGCTTTTGCCTCAGTCTCCCCTAACCAGCTGTATTGGAGACCTTTGGCATCAGAGCAGGCATCACTCCTGTTCCACTGTTTTCCAGCCTTGTGACTTTGGACAAGCTGCCTGTTCTCTGAAAGCCCTCTTCCCTCATCTGTAAAGTGATAATTAATAATGATGAAATTGTTAGCATCAAATGAGGTAATGCCTGGAACCTGTCCACACCTGCCTGTTTGCTCTCATTATTTTAGTGGGCCTTCTGGAAGGGAAGGAGGCAGGCGGGTGCAGGTGAGGTGGGGGGTGCAGGGGGCAAGGGCTAGGCTGTCTGGCTGGGCATCATGTCCTTGGTCCATGTAGTAGGTGGTTGCGTGCACTCCTCAGCCACACTGACAGCATCCCCTGGCCAGGGTGGGGCCCTGAATTTGTCTCAGGCCGTCAGAAAATGGTTAGGGCACGTCGTCCACTCCTTGTGCGGCCCGAGCATCCGCCACCTCTCCACTGAGCCTGCTCAAGTTTAGCTCCTTCAACACTGGTTTTTCCAGGATATTTCCCCTTCATTTGACATGCTGTTTCTCTGTGAGTGTTTCTGATGCTCCCGGGGCTAGGAGACTGGCAGAATCCTCTTAGTACATGTGGGGTTATCGAGTTCAGTTCTCCACGAAATTGTTTTAGGCTAACAAACTCTTGACTGGAAATAGTTGATACTATAACACTTGACAAGGAGGTTATCAAAATCGTATCCAGCTAGCCCTCATGAATTCCTGTGCTCTGTCCGGACAAAGCCCCTGCTATGAGCTGTGGCTTGGGAGGGAAGCGAGTTGGCTGCTTCCCACTGAGGATCTCCAGGACTCTGTGACTGGAAGTGCTGACTGGAGTGTTCATCTAATTTTATTTAGCATTTGCCTGTAAAACAAGACTAGCACAAGCTTGAAGAGAAAATGTTACACTTGGAGGTGAAAAAAAGAAAAGGTTACACTTGTCTTTAGTGAGGAGGGTTTTTTTTTTGTTGTTGTTGTTTCTTTTTTAGTCAATCCAGAATGGATTAGAGATCCAAATGCAAGAATCATGAAACTATAAGTATTAGAATAAAACAAAGGTTAAATCCCTTATAACCTAGAAGTAGGGAAAGACTTAAAGTAGGATTCAAACCCCAAAAACAAAAGGATAATACATATGATGACATTAAATATAAAAAATTTTAAACTTTACATTGTAAAAATATACCATAAAAATGACAAACTGGAAAAATATTTGTAATGTATCACAGCTAAAGTCCAAATCTCTAATACAGAAAGGACTCTTAAAAGTCAAGGTATTTTGAGAATGAAAGAATATATTTTTATTTATTTCTTCCATTTTAAAAAATTTTAATTCCAGTGCAGTTAACATACAGTGTTATGTAAGTTTCATATATACAAGATAGTGATTCAACAATTCCATACATCACCCAGTGCTTATCACAAGTGTACTCTTTTTTTTTAAATAATGTATAATGTATTACTTGTCTGTGAATCATCAGTCTTACATAATTCATAGCACTCACCATAGCACATACTCTCCCCAGTGTCCATCACCCTATCCCTCCTACCCCACTTCCCTCCAGCAACCCTCAGTTTGTTTCCTGAGATTAAGAGTCTCTTATGGTTTGTCTCCCTCCTGATCCCATCTTGTTTCAATTTTTCCCCTCCCTACCCCCACGACCCCCCCATCACTTCTCAAAATCCTCCTACAGAGAGATCATATAATTGTCTTTCTCTGATTGACTTATTTTGCTTAGCATAACACCCTCTAGTTCCATCCATGGCGTTGCAAATTTTGGGGGGTTTTGATGGCTGCATAGTATTCCATTGTTTGTGAGGTGCGCGCACACGTGCGTGTGTGTATGTATGTATATATACATCACATCTTCTTTATCCATTCATTTGTTGATGGACACCTAGGCTCTTTCCATAGTTTGGCTACTGTGGACATTGCTGCTATAAACATTCAGGTGCATGTGCCCCTTTGGATCACTACATTTGTATCTTTAGGGTAAATACCCAGTTGTGTGATTGCTGGGTTGTAGGGTAGCTCTGTTTTCAACTTTTGAGGAACCTCCATTCTGTTTTCCAGAATGGCCTCACCAGCTACAAGTCAACATATTTTAAAAAGGTCCCAAAAATTATGTAGGCAGAAAAAGCAGAAGACATGAATAGATCATAGAAAAGTCCTTCTCCGTATCTAAGAATAAGTCAATTTATAATAATAATCTAAACTAAAGCTACTCTGAGATACCACTTCTCACCTTTGGTAGATTCACAAAAAATAAAAATTTCGATGAGCCACTCTGATGGCATGACTATAGGAGAACATCTTATACATTGCTGTCGGGAGTGAAAATAGTTCAACCCTTATAAAGAAGAATTTTACAGTATCTAGAGCATATATGCATTTACCATTTGATCTAGCAATCCCACTTACAGAAATTTACTCTGAAGATACACTCCTATAAATGCAAAACAATGCCCCAAAAGTTATTTATTGCTATATCATTTGTAATGGCAAAATATTTAACAGCTCAAATGTGTATCTGCAGGAGACTGGATGCTATTTGTACATCACATAGTATAGTCCATGCAGCCCTGAGGAAAAAATGGAGATGATCTCTGTGAAGTGGTATAGAGTAAGTTCCAGGATATGCTGGAAAAAACAAGTGGCAAAAAAGTGTGAGTGCAGGCATGAAGGAACAAGGGTAATTAGGAATGAAGGAAAATGGTTAACTGTAGGAAGTAGCTGAGAATGGGACGGAGGGGATGGGATAGGAGTGAGACTTTTCTGGTATATATCCCCCTGTGGTTTGATTTTTAAACTGTACAAATGTTCAACATGCTCAAAACAAATCTAAAAGGATGAAGAAAAGCAAATCCTAAAGTTACAGAAACACATGAGCCTAACTACATGTCAAATTGCTAACCACACAGAAAAGAATTCATTCACAGACTTCAGAACACAGTACTTTCCATGCCCTGAACGGGATGTATTTTAAGGACAAAACAGAAATCTTAATAGTCTTTTTTTTTTTTTTAAGAGTTTATTTGACAGAGCACAGGCAGATGGAACAGCAGGCAGAGGGCAAGGGAGAAGCAGGCTCCCTGCTAAGCAGGGAGCCTGACCTGGGGCTTGATCCCAGGACCCTGAGATGTTGACCTGAGCTGAAGGCAGACACATTAGCCAAATAAGCCACCAGGTGCCCCAAAATATTAATAGCCTTAATAATCTTAGTAGTCTTTTTTTTTTTTTTTTTTTTTTTTTTTTAGGATTTTATTTATTCATGAGAGAGAGGCAGAGGGAAATGCAGGCTGCCTGCTGAGCAGGGAGCCTAATGCAGGACTCTTGATCCCAGGACTCTGGGATCATGACCTGAGCCGAAGGCAGACGCCCAACCATCTGAGCCACCCAGGTCCCTTTAGTAGTCTTGTTAGTAATAATTTTGGTGTAATTCTGTGCTGTATTTTGTTACAGGATAACCCAAATGAATAACATATTTATGGTGATGGAAATCAGGATATTCAGTGTAGGGAAAGGAGCAGATATTCAGTGTATGGAAAGAAAGAAGATAATCCAGGGGTACTGGGCTGAGCTACAGGTGTCATTGTGATCCCACGATTCAAAAATGAATCCTAGCTCTGTTCACTAAATGCCACCCCAGTAACTGTGAGCCCACCTGGTATTTCATCTCGGTTTCTAAATCCCATTCTCCACTAAAATGGACTGGGCTTCCTAGAGTACTAGACTCCAGGGCTAGGACTGAGAAAAAGTGCATGTTGACCCTGGAGCATTTTGTGTCAGAAAGCAAAGACCTGCTCAAAAAATAAGGTAGGGGGGACGTTGGGGGAGAGTCGTGTCATAAAGAAGGGGAACCTGGTTGAACAGGCTGCTTTGGGCAAATTTTGGACAGTTTATTAAGAAGAATAGTCACAGAAGTGAATTTTAAAACTAAATGAAAAAGGAATTCATGCATCTAAGGTGATGTTCAAAAAAGAAAGAGAACAAAATAAAGTTGAGCAAAAAGGCAAGCTCTTCTTTACAAAAGGCCACTAATTAAATGAGGATAGAATGATCAAACGGAAAACTTGTAGTTTTTAACCTATGTAAGAATGTTAATAAGCTAGTGGGAATATAATATTCACACAGTCTAAGAATCACCCTACGGATAGTTTATTAATTACAAAAGGAAAAAGTTTTCCTTTTTAAGTGGAGAGTCTAGCAGTCACTGCCCTAACCAGGCTTTCCCACCTTATGGGACAATCTGATACACCAGGCAGGCCTGCTGATGGGATGCTCTAAGAAGTGCACGACACCTGAGCAGTCTCCTTGCCGGAAGTGTTTAGCCTGGTTCTAAACGTTTCACAAGACAACCAAATGCAGTATAGAAACTCTGATTGGATTTGGGGGAGCAGGGGCAGGTATAAGCACTTTTATAAATAAATAAATTTAAATATGGCCTGAATAGTAGAAAACGTTGTTAAATTAATGTCATCCTTGGGTATGACATGGGAAAGCGATGATGCAGGAGGGGGTGTTTATTCTTAGAAGATTCAAGCTCCTTTCCAGATAGTCTAGCTGATAGAACATACATATGGGAAATAATAGGAAAATGTTAGCAGTTAAGAGTTTCTTTTGACAAACTGTGTTTTGCTTTTCCTTAAGGGACTGAGGATATACATTCCTGATGACAGATTCAGTTTTGAAACTATAGTTTCTTGATGTGAAGCCTGTTCTGTATTTTTTGGAGATTATTTTAAAATTGTGCTGCCATGTAGATTCAAGTATATATTTATTTGACAAGATGTTTTGCATGAACTGAATTGCTTTCTTGGTAGATCGGGAATCCAGGCACAGAGTGTACTTTCTGTGTTGAGTGACTGTTTTTGTTTTACTCATTTTCATTAAATGATTCAGTTCCAGGGAGATAACATTTCTTACCTTCCAGGTGCTGTTTGTAGGGCCCACCTACCCTTTTAAACTTTTTAAAAACCTTTCTCCTGATGATACCGGGGAGGATTGCTAGCCCCTAGGGCCTGGGGAAGTTGTCAGGTTTTGCCTGGAATATTCATGCACATTTGACTCTCTGTCCTCTCTACCCAGTGCTTGTAATCTTTAAAAAAAAAAAAAAAAAGAGTCCTTTCCCTGATTTGTTAAAATCAACATGGCAGAAAGACCTTTTTTTTTTTTTTTTTTTTAAGGATTTTATTTATTTATTTGTCAGAGAAAGCACAAGCAGGGAGAGCAACAGAGGGAAAGGGAGAAGCAGGCTCCCCGCTGAGCAAGGAGCCTGATTCCGGGCTCAATCCCAGGACCCTGAGACCATGACTTGAGCTGAAAGCAGGAGTTTAACTGACTGAGCCACCCAGGCATCCCAGAAAGACTTCTTATTTCTAGTCCAATAAAAATTCTTCTTGAAGAATAGCATTTGTAAATAGTGCTTTTAATTCATTCATTAATTGCTAAGTGAAGGTTGGTGCTGGGGACGCAATGATGGGTGAAAAGGCCCAGCTTCTACTGTCAGGCGTTTCTGGCCCCATGGAGAGAGGGGCAGGACCACATGCAGGGAGCTCGGCAGCACAGAGTGCTTAGGTGCTACTGAGGGAGCCCATGGAGGCCAAGGTGCACGCACAGACCTGTCCTGGGTTGGCAGGTCCTGGAGCTGATGCCGCAGCATGAGCGGGTCAGCGATGAACAGACCACAAATGGGGGTCAGGCCATGGCCCGTTCAAATGCCTTCTGAGAATGTTTTGGGGTTAAGGTCACCTTTCCCAGTTCCCCCACAGTGGTCCTTTCTGAGCAAGATTGCTCTTGCCTGCTGGCACAGTGTGGGGATTTTGCCCCTGGTCCACCCTGACCTTTAGTACGTTGGCCTCCAGCCACTGTCAGGTGCTTGCGGTTCTCAGTTCCCGGAGGATTCCTGAGGCTGCTATGTGGCTCGAGTTTGTGCCTGTTCTTCTCCCTGCCTGGACTCTTTGTAGACCCTCCCATATGTGGTGAAGTGCTTCTGGCCCTTTAGTTTGGGTTGGTGACTGCTCCTACAGACATCCCCAGCTTCGTGTGTGGCCATGACTAGCTGTGTCCTTCGCACAGCAGATACTCCTCGGCAGCCCATGGGTCATTTTTTCTGCCACTGTAAAGCAGTAAATCTCTTTACTGGCACAGGGGTAGTCTGCCTTTGTGGTGCCTGGTGCCTCAGCTTTACCCAGAAATGATTGTTCAGTATGCAGACTGGAGGCCTCATCTGAGACTCTGATGCACCAGGCCAGGGTGAGATGCAGAAATTGCTGTTTTTAACCAGCACCCCAGAGATCATGAAGTAGCTTCCTGGCAGCTTGCAGGGTGACTTGGAGAAGTCCTGGCCAGAAAAGCCTGAGTTATAGGGGAATGCATTTTGAACCCGAGGAGGGAGATCCTGGAATGTTTCCTGGAGGACGTGGTATTTTCTCTGTGCCTCTGAGTGAGGAATAAAAATTGATTGTTGGAAGTGAGTTGATGACTGAGAAGGGCAAAGGCTCAGAAGTGAGAAGCTAGAGTGTAGGTCTGTGAAGGGGTTGCTGAGGAAGAGCCTGGGGCCTGGGGCTCTGGTCTCCTGGATTCGGAGGAGGAAATGGGATGCCTCCAGCAGAGTTTTAAAGGAAGTAAGGCTTAGGTTAGGTTTCTCTTCATCCTAAGGCTAGAGCCCGACATGGGAATGCGTCAGCACGGTAATGGTGCCTGTCTCCTCAGACTTTTTTTCCTCCTAACATCTAGGGACACTATTAACCTTAAAAGCTCATCTGCAAAAACCCACCACCTCTTCCCATGTTTCAGATAATACTTTACCTCTACACTGGGGTGGCACACTTTTTCTGTAGAGGGACAAGCAGTGAACATTTTGGGCTCTGTGGTCTCTCTTGGGACTACTAGACTCCACCATTGTAACCCCAAAGCAGCTGCAGGTAGCTGCCAAATAGACGGGAATGGCTGTGTCCTGGGGAAACCTTCCTCACAAAGACA
Source organism: Mellivora capensis (assembly GCA_004024625.1). Classification (NCBI taxonomy): domain Eukaryota; kingdom Metazoa; phylum Chordata; class Mammalia; order Carnivora; family Mustelidae; genus Mellivora; species Mellivora capensis. The sequence continues at coordinate 19,967 of PISX010007569.1, read as the reverse complement.
GGTCATTTGCCAGATTGGGTTCATGGGCCGGTTTGCCAGCCCCCGGTGTAAAGACAGGCACAGTTTAATTTGTTTCCCTTCCTGCCGTTAGGACAAAGTAAAAGAGTGGGCAGTCCTGCCCAGATGGGGGAGCCCAGGGACCCAAGGCGGTGACTGGCGTGTGACCACGTGTGACAGAGAGCCCAATGTGGGGCTCGATCCCAGGACCCTGGGATCAGGACCTGAGCCGAAAGCAGAGGCTTTAACCCACTGAGCCACCCAGGTGCCCAGTGTTCTATTTCTTAACCTTCTTAGAGATTACTAAATGTTTTAATTCTTGCCCTGAGGTATCAGTGTTCACTTTATTATTACTCTCCACATCACCCCTTTCTTGTATTTACAATTAATTTCACAAACTTAAAAAAATCATCCAACCACTTCCATGTTCAGGATCCAGACTCGATGACAAGTGCAGAGAGATGAGCCCTGTGCAGGCAGACGGTCAGCTGTCTGCTGGGGAAGAGCTTCAGAAAGCCCATCAGCCGCTGAGAGTATCTAGTGTGTACAGCAGCCGCCTCCGTCCTCCTGCCAGCGCTGCATGGGGCGGGCAGTGTGCTCAGGGCTGAAACGTGAACGCATGAGCCAGCCCTTTCCAGAGAGTCCTGCGAGCCTGGGGTAGCACAGGTGGGGATTTTCTGTTACCACACGCTTTCAAAGGAATGCAGGGTCCCAGTTGCTTGGAATGAGAGAGATTCTTTGCAGCTGTGTTCTCAGGACCTTTGGTCATGATTAAGCCATAAAATGTTTGCCCTGAAAGGTGCCCAGGTGATGGTCTGGTCCAGACGAGGTCAGTAGTTCATGTCCCTGGGAGTGGAACCCAGAGCCGGTCTTTACTTTGCTATCAGTGAGTCAACCAGTGTGGTGTCGATGGCACCATTTCTAGGACGAGGTCTCTAAATGCAGTCCACGTTATGTGGCCCTGGGATGTGATGCTGGAAATCCAAAACGATAGTAAAGCAGATGTTATTTGGGCCATTTGAGACGGCATCCATTCTATATTAGATGTATGTTGACCTCCCTTTGCCCCTTCAGGGCATTTCTGAAAATGTATCAAACCAAACAGTGTTTTCCTTTAATATATATTCCCACTTCAGGTGACCTTCACTCCCACTTTCGATGGTACTGTGCTCTGGGCCCTTCAGACAGGTAATCATAAATGGACGGTTGGTAGAGGGCGTGCCCACATGAGTGACGGCCAGCAGTGCCTCTGGTCTGTCCCGTGCAGCCCGCCCCTGCACCCTTGCACCAACCAGCATCCTGCCTACTTGCAATTGATTTCATGGCATGATTGAAACAGCCAGGAGAACAAGAGAATCTTGAGCCCGTGGCTGGCGCAGGGAGGTGTGTGCCAGCTCTGGGCTTGTTACAAGGCTCCTTCAGCTAGAGCCACCTCCTCTTAGCCCACTTCCTGTTCCAGTTGGGGTCAGATGTGCTGTCAGAGCACAGAGGGCATGTGCCAGGTGCCAGTCTGCTGGCCAGGACGCTGACACAAGGCTGCTGGGGAGTATTTCAGAAGGAACTGGACATCTGGGAGTTGCCAGCCTGCCAACAGAAGGAGTCATTTTTAGATTTCACCCTGAAAATGTTAAAAATAGCAGTCAAGTTCTCATGCTGGCCTCTAAAGCTACCTTCATACAATTATAGCTGAAATGTTGTGCACATTCAAAAATCTTTTGAATTTGAGTAGCTCAGGTGTTCAAAAAGGCAACATGGAGTATCTAAAATGTAATTGAATGGTGGCATTTGAGGATTGAAGGCAGGGGATTTTACAGAGTCTGCATGCTTTCAGGGTTCTTTAAAAATAGGGTTTAGAACTCGAGTATTTTTTTATGATTAAGCAGGATATTATGTCTACCGTTGATTTGTAACTTACAGCTTTTCTTTCCTCAGTAGTTCTAGATCACTAATGTGGTTATGATGCTTATCCTATAGGATTTAGGGCAGTTTTTGATTTACAAAATGGAATGATGGGTGCGGGGGGGGGGATAGATGTTTCTGCTGTGATAACCAGTAAGGATGGGAAGGGGAGGAGGGGGAGGGTGGGAAATTGGAAGACACACCGGTGTTTAAGAAGGATCTCACAAGCTCAGCAGGAGAGCAAGGCGCCCGAATGCCCAACATCCCCCACCCCCAAGGGGAAAGGTGGTGATGGCAGGGCCTGGTATTGGGGTGTGGGCGCTGACCACAGGGCTCCCCCAGGGCCCATGCGGGGCTGTGTGTGGGGAGAGCAGCAGGAGGGGAGGATGGAGAAGCCGGTGGCCCTGGTCGCGTGCAGAGATCTGTGTAGCCTGGGGCTCTTTCTCCCGAGCGTGCCTGCAATTACTCATGTGCTGTGTGTCTATGGAAAAGACTGTTAAGCTGTCAAATCGTGAACTACCTCGGTAGTTCCTGATGCCGTGATCATGGTTTTGGTCTCGTTTCTTTTAGGTTACCCCTGTTTCAGGCCAGTGCTTTTGCATTTCTGGCCCCTGCTCGAGCCATCCTGTCTTTAGATAAATGGAAATGTAACACCACAGGTAACTGCAGTTATTTCCACATACGTCATTGGGGTCCCTTAGTGCAGGTGATAGAAGGGAGGCCTGGACATGCTGCCCCCGGCAGCCTTAAATCCTTTCTGGAATCAGGCACAGACCACACAAACCAACAAACCGCTTAGAACACTCCAGTCTGTGGATCGTGTTTCTGTCTCTCTCTCTCCCCCACTCGTTCATCCCTAACCCCAGAGCAAGTGAGGACCAGAAGGAGCCTCATTTCTCTATGCTAATGAAATTGATAAATATGGGAATGGACTAGAACGACATTTGTGCTATTTTTCTGCCTCTTTTCTTTCAGTGGATTTTATGAACCACCAGTAATCACTTTCTTTGCTGCATCAGCATCCCTTCTCTGAACCATCTTTGCTTTTGAAGGACCTGGCTGCTTTGGTTTTCTGCAAATGACTTTCACTCCCCACCCCCACCCCACCCCCTTAGTGGTTACAGAGATCCTTAAATAGCCTGATAAGGTCAGGAAAAAATCAGATAGGGGGTTTGAGAAAAATCAGATAGTCCTGTTGTACTCTCAAAATACTGTTACACTTTTTGGTTCTAGGAGCAAAGTTTTCCAATCTTCGTTTCCTTCCTTGCTCCTAGGAGTTAGTTGGTGACCACGGATTTGATTTAGGAACTGGAAAAAGCCCTCTGTTTTCTCCAGACTTTAGAAAACCTCAGTCAGCAGCCTTGCTATCAGGCATTTCAGTTAGCTCTGCTGCTTGCAAAGGTTGGTCTTTGTGTGAGGAGGCCACTAGCAGTGTGCATCCCCAGTTCAGTCAGCTTTTGACGCGCCGGGAGCGCTCAGTCGATGACTACATGTGGTTACATTAGCATTGGGAGTCCACCTTTCAGTATGGTAAGCCATACTGTCGTAACTGGAATTTCAGGGATGGGTGTTTTATACAAATAGACGTAAAACAGGGAAGAAGTTTCTCCTTACAAAGAGTGAAATGAATATATCCTGTGAAACATCAGTGTCACTCCAAAAAAAATACTGTCTTTGTTTTTGTTTTCAAGATGTTTCAGTGTCCAATGGAACCACAGAGCTGCTGCACACAGAGCACATTTGGTACCCTCGGATACGCGAGGTAAAACATGAGCACGGTCTGCATGCGGCTTCTTTGTGTTTCTCCCCTGCTTCCCTGTTGGCTGTGCCCAAGAAATTGTGCTTCCTTGCGCTAAGCCCTCCTTTTCTTTTCCAACTTCGGACATGTTTATTTCTTCCGTGAAACTAAGGTGCCATCACCATAAAATAAAATGTGCAGAAATGCTTTATGCCACCATCCAGTGTTGTTTCTTGCCCTTCATTTCCCTCTCCGCCCCTCACCGTGTGCCCACAGGCCAGATGTACAACCTCCAGTGGAACCGGCCCAGCGGGACACGGCTCCCTGGCAGGGATTGGCAGAGGCTGGCCTACGGGCAGCAGAACTCTTCTTCCCAGCCTGCGTTTGCCCATGTGTGGGGAAGGAATTAAAGATGCTGGTCTGCTGTGGTGCACTGGAACAGAACAGGGCATGGGAGTCCTTAGCCGTGAAGAATGGCTGATGGTTTATCCAGATCTTCCCAAACCTGGAAGATCTTTTACCATTAGTTCAGAATGGACGCAGACACAGCCCTTCTCCACTGTAGGAGGACTCCTTTAGAATTTGTGTCAATAATAGTACCTTCTCAGTGTCCCTCAGGGACTCACTCTAGACTAGAATCTGTGCTGGAGTGTTCCTCTGAGGCTGGCTTTGAATGTCCCACGTCTTGAGCGGGAATGATAACTCTCTCACTTGTCCGTGGGGAGGCAGGTTGACTGTGCTTCTGTCAGTGCCCGTTTCTGTGATGCTCCTATGGCAGCCATGTGATTCGTAGGTTGGCTAGACCCCACTCACTCCACTGGTTTCTTCTGAGGCCTCAGGAGTTTTCCAGCTGTGTCATGCCTGTTAGGTAGCAAGTCGCTGCTTGGCAGGACTGGCCAGCGTGGTTGCGGGTGATGTTTGGAGTCTGCGATCTACAGTCTGCTCACTCTCCTGTCTCTGGCCTCTCTCTTGCAGATCCAGGGCGCCATCATCATGTCCTCACTGATAGAAGTGGTCATCGGCCTCCTCGGCCTGCCTGGGGCTCTGCTGAAATACATCGGGCCCCTGACCATCACACCCACGGTGGCCCTCATCGGGCTGTCCGGCTTCCAGGCAGCAGGAGAGAGAGCGGGGAAGCACTGGGGCATCGCCATGCTGTGAGTGCTCTAGACCCCTCAGCACAGACCGTCAGCACCTCCCCTTCCCACCACCCAGCGGCAGCTTCGGCGGGGTGGGGTGGGGAGGTTGGTGGTGTTCTGAGCATTTACACAGACCTTAGGAGATAGGAGATTTTGTTTTTTTATTTCAAAGTAAGAATAGTCTGACAGTTTAAACTTGATTTGTTTCTTGGCAGAAAGTTATCGAAGGGTTTAAGTCCCAGAGGTTGGGGAGTGACATTGCAGTCAAAGTATTCCAAAGACCTGTTTGGCAGCCATGTGTAGAGGGAGAGTTGTAAGGCTTCGGGCTTTAGGAAGGGGGTGCAAGATGGTGATGCCATTAGTTTTTAGCTTTTGAGGTCATGCCAAGTCTCTTGCACATGAGGGGAAACACTGAGAAGCCAGATCCTTTAGATGAGACTAAAAAAAAAAACCTTCCAGGTTGGCAGGAGACAGGGGTGCTGTAGGAGGGTGTGTTGGCATTGAAGGAGATATGACTCCCCAGGCTCTTGCCTACACCTGTGGGGAGGCCAAGGCCCCGCCAGAGTCCTGCCAGGCATTACTGGTCCTTCAGCGTGGAAGTGCGAGTCCATTAAAGATGTCATTTGCCCCTTGATGTGTTGTCAGTAAAGACATCCAGGACCTTGGTAATATTATAAGATTGATTATTAGAGCTATGGAACTCTATGCCACCAATAGAACCCACATTCTTTTTGTGTGCCTGAAGAGTACATGTAAGAGTTGATCTTGTCAGAGGGAAATGGTGCAAAACCTGGAATTTTGCCAATCAGTGAAATTCCTAAAACCAAGTAAATAATCATAGAAGGGAATTTTCCAGTTGTTTTGTTTTGTGAGGTCTTCTGTAGTTGTCTAACAGCATGCGCCCTGCCCGAGCCTGTGCTTTGGTACGGCTTTGCCACACACTCGTGTGCACTGCAAGTTAAGGTAGGCACCGCTGTTTGCCCCGTTCAACAGCAAAAGAAGCAGAGGCACAAAGAGGCAAAGTTCGTTGCCCAGGCTTGCACAGCCAGTAAGTGGCTGCGATGGTTTTCAGAACCCAAACAGTCTGACCAGAATTTACCCTGTAACACTTAATCCTGCCGGTCTGTGCTGGAACGAGTAAAGTGCATCCTTGCGAAATTATAATCCATCTATCGTTACAGATTAAGGTATGTGGAAATGTCCAGGATTGTTCTTAATTTTCTCATTTCACTGAAGGTTGGTCAGTATTGCCCACACCAGCACGGGTGCATAGAAGGGCATGGAAGAATGTCTGTTCAGTGAAATGCAGTTAAGTTGCAAGAAGGAGAAGATGTAATTACCATCATACGGTAATTAGAAACCAGCAGCAAAAGGGTGAACAAAACCCCCAGATCACTTAGAAGCTGGAAAGTGCTGTTATAAATCACTCCTAGTCAGAGGGGAAATTGAAAGTTCACAATTACTGATAATTTTAGAAAATTAGGGTAAGAACCAACCAATCCCACAGAGCAGTCAGAGTTGTTCTAAAAAAAAAACAAAAAACGCACAATCTTGGGGTGCCTGGGTGGCTCAGTCTGCTTATTCCTCTCCCTATGCTCTCCCCTGCACCACTCTCTCACTCTCTCAAACTTAAAAAAAATCTTAAAAACAACAACAATAACAAACCCACACAATCTTAAAGGCAAAGTACATGAAGAGCTTATCTCTAGAATTTAGAAAAATAGGATAAAAATGAGCCTAATGGAAGCAGGGGACCAAAAATTAGTACATATACAAAAATATGGAAAAAATAAAAGTGAAAAATCCCACATTGGTTCTTTGGAAAATAACACGTGGACACGCTTCTGGCAAGGCTAACTGAGCAGGGAAGGGGGTGAAGGCACAAATGGAGGATAAAGCCTTGGGTCCACGGAGGAAGAGTTCTAGCTATGCTTCCTGTCCCCAAATTTAAAAACACCAACAGCAAAATAATAAAATGGGTGGTTTCCAGAAAAGCATAAAAACCCAAACAGGCTCCTCCTCGCCCTGATCACTCAGTGTCAGGGTTCCTCAGAACCTCCCCGCCACATGCTTTTCCCCTGGGTGACCCCGTCTACTGCACAACCCCGGCAAGCCTCTGTTATGCTGGTGGCTTCCACAGAAGCCTGCAGCCAGACCTCCGGACACTAGACTTCAGGTCCAAGCCCTGGCTTGCACCCTCCAGGTGCTGAGACACAAGACACCCCAAACTTCAGAGGAAGAAAGTGTCAAGCTTTTGACTCCCAAACTACTCCTCCCCTTCTGCCGTCTTGCTCTCAGTCAGGGCCACAGCACACACCCAGCTGGTGAAGCCCGAAGTCCCGCAGGTGTCCCTGATTCTTTGCTTCCTCTCTCTCCCCACGTGCACGCCATCTTTCTGCCTCACCTCCAGAGCCCGTCCTGCCACTGGACAGTTCTCATCCTCAGTCATTGCTTCCAGACTGGTCTCCAACTTCCGCCTGCTCCCTTCTTGCCCATTCACAGCCCTGTGAAGTCCTTGGTCACTCTCTGCTCCTTTCTCCGCCTTGTGAAACTCTACTTGGACACAAGCTAGAATTTTGGAAGCTTGTAGGTCTTTTCGTTGTCTGTGTCTGAAACCTCCCTCACTGTCAGTCTGTTTACATCTCGCACTGGGCACTTGGGGCCTTTTCACTCTTAAATCTCAGACATTTGGGGATGGGGGTAGGGTGGGAAATGATCTTGAATTATTTCAAGGATGCCTTCCTCCCCTCCATTCCTGCTTGTCCCTGTCTGGAACTTTTAGAATGTTGGACCTCCCAAGCCCTTCCTCTGCTTTCCAAATCATTTTTTTCTCTGTTCATGGGAAAATTTCCTCAGTTGTATCTGTGTATCCACTGTCCAGCTTTTCCTTTCGGCTCTCCTGTTTTTTAGTGTCCAGCCAACTTCTTTTGTACTTGGGCTGCCAGCTCTGTAAGGCTTCGGCTCGGCACTGGTCCCCATGGCACCTCCAGCTCCTGGCCCACTGCCTGTCACAGAGCCGGTGTTTAGTAAGCACCTCATAATAAGCAAGGGGAGGACTGGGGCTTGTGAGTACACCCCTGACCACAGGAAGAGGCAAGAATGCTGTCAGAGGATTTTATCCCTAAAAAAAGTTCTGGGCTCCAGTGGTTAGTGAGTATATTATATTTCAAGGAAGGGCAAATTCCCACACTCAATAAGTGGTTCTGGCACTTTGAGAAACCAGGGAAACTTCCCAGCCAGTTTTATCTACATGGCAGATTCTTTTTTTAAAATTTTTTTTTTATTTTTTAAGATTTTATTTATTTATTTGACAGAGATCACAAGTAGGCAGAGAGGCAGGCAGAGGGGGCAGGGGTGGGAAGCAGGCTCCCTGGTGAGCAGAGAGCCCAATGTGGGGCTCCATCCCAGGACCCTGGGATCAGGACCTGAGTGGAAGGCAGAGGCTTTAACCCACTGAGCCACCCAGACACCCCTACAAGGCAGATTCTGACAGAGCTAATACCAAAGGGAGGTTCTGGACCAACATTTTCTTTCTTCCCTATGGCTGGTGTCAAGCCCCAAGCTTAGTGCAGATATGTTTAGGTAGTGGCATGCCAAAGCTTAGCGTCTTCTCTACTTTGTCTCCTTATGATCTTTTGTTTGTTTGTTTTTTAAGATTTTATTTATTTGACAGACAGAGATCACAAGTAGGCAGAGAGGCAGGCAGAGAGGGAGAGGGGGAAGCAGGCTCCCCGGTGAGCAGAGAGACTGATGTGGGGCTCGATCCCAGGACCCTGGGATCATGACCTGAGCCGAAGGCAGAGGCTTTAACCCACTGAGCCACCCAGGCACCCCTGATCTTTTAAAAGGCAAGTGTGCAGAAAACTCTTTTCAGAAAAAGGCCTTAGTGTCCAGCTCTGCACACACAGTTTATTTTTTTAGTGCCATATCTAGTAGCATATCTTGGAAGAATGTTCTTTGGAACATGATTTGGGAAAATGATGCTATAGATAATAATAAAAAAGCCAGCACACTATGTGTGTCATTTTAGGAACTCAAGGATGATTAAATGTTAGAAAAAAAAAGTTTTTTTTTTTTTTTTTTTTTTTTTTAAAGATTTTATTTATTTATTTGACAGAGATCACAGGTAGGCAGAGAGGCAGGCAGAGAGATGGGCGGGGGAAGCAGGCTCCCTGCTGAGTACAGAGCCTGATGCCTGATTGGATCCCAGGACCCTGAGATCATGACCTGAGCCGAAGGCAGAGGCTTAACCCACTGAGCCACCCAGGTGCCCCCCCCTCCGAAAAAACGTTTTTAAAGATTTATTTGTAAGAGAGCGAGAGCACAAGTGGGGGGTAGCAGTAGGCAAAGGGAGAAGCAGACTCTCCACTGAGCAGGGAGCCCAGTGCAGGGCTCCATCCCAGGACTCTGAGATCATGACCTGAGCTGAAGGCAGACGTTTAACCAACTGAGCTACCCAGACGTCCCTAGAAGATTTATTATAGGCCCATGGTGGATTTAATTAATAAAAAACCATGATGACAACTAAATCAGTCAAATTCAGTCTCTATCTCTGCTGCCCACTATTAGCAGTATGGGAATAGAAGGATCTTTCATGAATAAAATTTTTAAGTGCCTCGTCCTTCAACAATGAAAGACAAATATCAGGCCTGCCTGCCAAAATCAGAAACCAAGATAAGTGTGTTTATTATTACCAGTATCATTTAAGGTTGTTCTGGACATGCTAGTCAGTGAATAAGAAAATAAAGTAATATGGGCCATTCCCAGAGAAGTCAGAGAGAAGGGAAGGGTGACTTGTTCTTACAAGAATTAAAATAAACTTCAGAACTTAATAACAACACTGTAGCCCTGGGAAGGATAGACATTGGTAGAGCAGAATAGGAGCGATTGAAACAGAACCAAGAAGAAATTAATATTTAGTATAAGATGGCAATCATATTGGAAATCAGTGGGGAATAGAAGAATTTACACGAGAAAAATTATTCAGAAAAAATTTAGATTCCTAGTTTATATCAAATTACATTTCAGTTGAATTAAAGACTTAAGTATAGAAAGTAAAACAATAAATGTGCCAGAAGAAAATGTACATAAATATTTAATCATGGGCGGAGAAGATACTTTTTTTTTTTTTTTTTTAAAGATTATTTATTTTTGCAAGAGAGTGTGTGAGGTCAGAGGGAGAAGCAGACGCCCCACAGAACAGGGATCCTGATGCAGGACTCCATCCCCGGACCCTGGGGTCATGACATGAGCTAAAGGCAGACATTTAACCCATTAAGCCACCCAGGGGAAGATCCTTCTTAAGGCAGATATTGAAAAGGGAAAGACTGATAGATTTTACTACTGATGCATTTAAAACTCCCATCAAAACCCACTGAAATTAAGTCTCTGCCTTTGGCTTGGGTCATGATCCCAGGGTTCTGGGATCAAGCCCTACATCGGGCTCTCTGCTTGGTGGGCAGCCTGCTTCCCCCGCCCACCTCTGCCAGCCTCTCTGACTACTTGTGATCTCTGTCTGTGAAATAAATAAATAAAATCTTAAAAAAAAACAACACAAACTAAATTATAAATGAATCTTGGATATATTTACAACAAATTCCATTAAAAAGGTTAAGGTCCTTAATTTATAATTTCATTAAGGGAGAGTCCTAGTGGAATAATGGATGAAGGGTATCATATGAGCAGCCATTTAATCAAATAAAGGAAGTATAAATAGCTAACTAGTATGTAAAAAGGGTTAGCCTCCTCAGTTATCACAATGCTGCATATTCACAGGGATTTTTTATTTTTTTTTTATTTTATTTTTTTTAGGATTTATTTATTTTAGAAAGCTGGGGGAGGGACAAAGGGGGAGAGAGAGAATCACGAAGCAGACTCGCCGCTGAGCGTGGAGCCCAATGTGGGGCTCGATCCCAGGACCCTGAGATCATGACCTGAGCCAAAATAAAGAGTCAGCCGCTTAACTGCTGGAGCCACCTAGGCGCCCCTTCACAGGGATTTTATTAGCAGTGGGGGTAGTGGTGGTGAGTCAGACTGTACTGACACGGGTTCCTAAGTCAGCCAAGAGAGGCACAGTTAGAGGCAGGTTCTCAAGAGAGGATAAATGGGGTGACATTTCCAACTCCTAGCACTGGTCCTAGATGAGAACTGCTTTTCATGAGAAAACATTATCTTGCTTACTTTCATACAGTTTTCAAACCTGTTCAAATACAGAATAGTGTAAGGAACCCCATGTACTATCACCACATATATTAAATATATTAAAATTCTAGTCATTTGAAGTTTAACAGTAATTAAACAGGGAAATCTAAATTAAAGTAACTAGTTCCTCCCACCCACTGCCACCCCTCCACAAAAAAAAAAAATCAGGATTAATGAGTGAGAAGTTCGTATGTGCCCTGTATGCCTGAATACGAACATAGTGCCAGATGCAGCTTTACTGGGATCGTCTGCTTTTCACCCTAACAGTTTTTTGGGCTCATCTCTCTAAGACTCCGTGTTTAGATCTACTCCATTCTTTGTAAAATTGCACAATGCTAAATAGTATGGAATAGTGTAGAATTTATGAAACCATTCCCCCATTGATACTCATGCTTGTTGTTTAAAGTATTTGCTGTTGTGAACAACGCTGAGATACATACTCTTCAGTGTAAGGAATGAAAGTTAAATGACGATAGTTTTTTAAATTGACAAAATTGGTAGGTATTTAAAAGTATAAGACATTATGGGACGCCGGCGTGACTCAGTTGGTTAAGCCTCTGACTCTTGATTTCAGCTCAGGTCATGATCTTGGGAGTCCTAGGATCAGGCCCTGGTGGGCTCCCAGCTCACTGTCCTTCTGCCCCTCCTCACTTGCTCTCTCTCGGTGTCTCTCTCTCAAATAAATCTTAAAAAAAAAAAAAAGTATAAGACCTGGTATTGCAGTGAGAAGCAAGTGGATGTCTTTGGTCTCTGGGTGGGATTTGTAAATTCTTTCAACTTTTGTGTATTTGGCAGTTTGTATCAGAAGCTTTTTAATAAGGAAAAAAAGCTTTTTCATAAGGCATTTACTGTTTGACAGATCCATTCCAGTCCTAGGAACCTGCCCCAAGGATATATGTAGACAGGTGCCAGAAGGGGTGATCTACCACAGTTGTTTATGCTCCCGGTGTCACACCATATGGAAATTGTGTAACAAGACGTGGTATGTGCATAAGGCAGAACGCTAAGTAGTCACTGAGGTGCCAGTTGCTGATTTCCATCTGTTGAGGTTGTGGCATTAATAGGGGCTACGAGCTAGTTGGGAAGCATGTTGGGAAGTGTGATTCCATTTTGGGTCATATGATGACCTGTTGGTGCTCCAAGGGCAAGGGTGACGTCAGTGGTCCCGTGTCCCTCTCTAACGCTGGTGCCCCAGACCCAGTGATGCCCTGTAAATATCCAGGGAGTGGAATCTGTTCAGAATCTATAGGCCAGAATGTTATGTTGTTGTTACCCAGCTGGGATGATGAGTGGTCTTTAGGATTTTGTCTTTCTTATTGCTTATTTGCCTTTTATAATTTTCCTACATTGTAGTCTGCATTGCTTGCATTATATTTGTAAGGTAGAAGGTCAGCAAGCCTGTGGTTGGACAGAACCCTGGCCTGAGGACCTGCGGCTGGCTTATCCTTTCCCGTTCTCTCCTTGGCCAAGATGCGTGGGCTCGGGCACGTCCCTCGCCTCTCTGTGATGGGACTGCCTGCCCCACCTGCTGCACAGGCTGTTTGAGGACAAACAAATTAGAAGGGGGGGATGGGTTTTAGAGTGGCAGGAAAATGGAGTGTTCATCTGCCTAGTCCACCCGCTTCATTTGCACTGCCAGATTTGCCTGAGATCTGGGTGTCCTTCCTGGAATTCTCTGTCCCCCACCCCTTTGTAAACATGCTTTAAAACGTGAACACCATAGTGCAGGCTATGACAGGTGGCTGTTGCCTGAATAATAGACTTGGGGCCTTTTGGAATCTCATAGTGTTCACTTTGAAGTAAATCAGTATTTTTTGGAACATGAAAACTTTATGTTAATCTAAATTTAAAGTAAAGCAGTTTTAGCACCCATCATTACCATAACATTTTTTTTTTAAGATTTTATTTATTTGTCAGAGAGTGAGAGAGCGAGCACAAGCAGGGGGAGCAACAGACAGAGAGGGAGAAGAAGACTCCCTGCTGAGCAGGGAGCCCGATATTGGACTTGATCCCAGGATCCTGGGATCACGACCCGAGCCGAAGGCAGACACTTAGCCAACTGAGCCACCCAAGTGTTCACCATAAAATTTTTAAGTTAAACTTCACCACCCTGGGGGGAATTGGGATAGCTTGGGCACATGCGTATTTCCAACTTCAAACTGGTTCCGGCTCGATGACTTTGTGTTTGGGCTGAGACCCCCCATCGCCAGGTGGGCAAAGCACTTGGGTACGTGGGGAGAGGATGGAGCGGCATGAGCCTGTTCTCTGGCTGGCTATAGACCACGTGCCTCGTTAGGAGTGTGACGGTGAAGCTGCACTTGACCAGCTGTCAGCGGAGCTGATAATTCCATCTCTGCAATTGGAGCTGTGCCCAGGAACAATTAAGCTGAACTTTGAGAACCCACTCTTATGTCAACTCTCCTTCGAGTTGTAAGTGAGAGTGCATCCCTGTGGGCGTCTTTGTAGACCTTCATTGTGTCAGCAATGGGAAGTCGTCCCACACCTGCCGCGCTTGGTAGTGGGCAGATGAGGACGTGCCAGGTCCTGCTGCAGGGCAGTCATCTGATGTTGCTGCTTTCTCTGATCCTCAGTGCAGCTGGGTCAGGAGTGGGGGACTTGGGGTAGATAGCCTTCTGAGCCAGCCCTAGCATCCCTGCTCTTAGGATAGTGTGGCAAAGTAGTTCAGAGCCCAGGCTGCAAAGCTAGACCCCCTGGCCCACCCGCCCTGCAAACTCATGCCTGCGTAATCTTGGACCACTGGCTTTATCTGGGACATGGATGGTCACAGAAGCCACTGCTGCAGAAGGCTGGGATGGTGGGCGGGACGACCCTCACATAATGTCTGACACACACAAACTTCTCAGGAATGTTATTAATACTGAATCCTGTATGTAGCCTTCTTAAATGTTGAAGCTTTTTGCTTTTTGAAGCTAACTTTATGCTCTTGATACATAAGTCAGAAAATACGGAAAAGTAGAAAAGTCTCAAAACATATTGCCACCAGTAGTCAATCCATGTGAGCATTTTGGACTCCCTGTGAGCATTTTGGACCCCCTTACCTGTTTGTATACATGCGTGAGTATTCATGCCTGTGTGGCAAGTGCTTGTCTTATAGCTAATTCATAGTTGTGATTCTAGTGTGCGTTGTTTTGTATGTGGTATCTTTTTCCCTTAGGCAGTGTGAGCATCTCTCCTGAGTATGTACATTCTTTGAGTTTTCTTGTCCTGTTCAGGAAAATTTAGTCAAAGCATTTATATGGCAGTTTCCTTTAGCATCAAGATATGCTTAGAACTAGTATCTTTCCCAAAATGGCATTTCCAAAAAGATAAGATTTCCCAAATAACAGTTAAAAGGACTAGCAGCTCCTAGAGAAAAGAGTTGAGTAATACGGTCAGTTTTGCTGTTGAAGCTTTGAGTATTATTTTAAAACACAGATAGCTTTTAACCTAGTTTATCTCTCTCTCATCAGGACAATTTTCCTAGTATTGTTGTTTTCGCAGTATGCCAGAAATGTTAAATTTCCTCTCCCAATTTACAAATCCAAGAAAGGATGGACTGCGTACAAGTTACAGCTTTTCAAAATGTTCCCTGTGAGTAGTCACTTTCTTTTTTTGACAACATTGCTTTTGTTCATGTGGAAGGAAGTTTTAAGCCAGTCTTCCTGGGGGAATTAAGTCGGAATGGTAACATTAGGGTACTGATGACCACAAAATTGTCATTGGCTTAAACTTTACCAGTGGCAGAAGGTTCTGATTCTAAAATCCTTTCAGGAGTGTGAAGGAGGACACAGTTCGAGACGGGGAGATCTGTATTCCCATGGCCTCTGCAAGCACATTGTCCATTATTCTTACTTTCTAGCCAGGCTGAGGGGTACAGTAACTTTACCTGCATAAAACTGCTCTCTTGGAATCTGATTCCATCCAGGAATGGGCTCTCAGCAGGTCTGTGGTGTGTTTTTTCCTGCGAAGTGCCAACGATGATGGAGGTTGTGGGATGTGATATGCAGCCCAGAGGAGGAAGGTGTGGGTTTTGCCAGCCTCCACCACCTCGGTTGGCCTCATGGAGCTTTTCCCTTTGACCGCCTTAGATCATCCTGGCCATCCTCGTGTCCTGGCTGCTGTGCTTCATCTTCACAGTGACCGACGTCTTCCCTCCTGACAGCACAAAATATGGCTTCTACGCTCGGACGGATGCCAGGCAGGGTGTGCTTCTAGTAGCCCCGTGGTTTAAGGTCCCATACCCGTGTAAGTACTCACGGCCAGAGGGAGAGGGGTTGGGAGCTCACGAGAGCCTCTTTTAGAGGAGCTGGAAGGTGGCAGAAGGCTCTGCAGCTTGAAAAGCCTTCTTTGGTCTAGAATGTCCCATGAAGGTCTTACCATTTGGAGGATTTGACAGCGGACAGGGGGAGCCCCTGTCCCCAGAGGGCTGTGACTAATGCTCAGAGACTCTTGCCAGCTCCCTTCCCAGGTGAACTAGTTCTTTTGGTTCCACTGGGATGAAATCCTGGAAAAGGAGTCCCTTGCCAGGGTTGAAGAAGGCAAGTGTAGAGCTGCGTGGTACCTGAGCTGCCCACACAGAGCAGGCTTGAGTAGGAGAGGCCTGAAGATGAGCAAAGTCGACTGCTCAAGCATGATGGGATTTGTGTCGTCTCTTAATGAGGAGCTATACTCTTTGTTTTTTATTTAGTCACAGCTGTTAGAAGTAAACGGAAACTCACTAATGGGTGGGAGATGGCTCTTGAGTTATAATTTAAGTTTTGGGTAACTCTTGGCAAGGTGTGGGGGGTGGGGGGGTGCAGTCCCAAGCTGAGGTATCACTTGGATTCACACAGAGGACTTTGGGGCCCCAGCCCCAAAAGTGACTTGTGCGAATCCAGTGGTTATTAATGTTTGGTTGTTCTGTTGTAAAGACCCTGTTCCCGGCACTTGGGCAGTTTAATTAGAACTGAAACCTGACTTTAGTCGGGTTCTGCTGATTTATTCCCCTGCTCAGCAGCCACATCCTCACATTTTATGATGATGAGGAGAAAAAGTAGGAGAAGCTGAGAATAGCAAGGTTGGGTCAAAGAAAACTGTCCCAAGCACGTTAAATGACAGTGATATTGGCAGTTGTTCCATCACTGACCTGTTCATACTTAACAAAAGTTTATTCTCTCTAAAATAACATTCTCATCAGATCATATGGTCTGTGTATTTATGTACATCTGTCCCCCCCCAAAAACCAATAAATGCATGTTTTGTAAACAGACACAGAATCTGATATAAAATGAGGTGAAACCGGTTGGCCAGGCAGTCAGGAGGAGGTGTGGGAGGCCAGTAGGAGGAGCACCTGCTGGGAGGTCTTCTCTGTGGCGCGGGCCAGTCCTAAGATGAGCACAGATGAGGAATACGGGGTGGGCTGTTCCGGAAGAGCAGCTGTGCATGTGCTGAGAAACCAGAGAGATGTTGCCAGGGTCCTCCTGGCCTGCTGTGCGTGAGGGGCATGGCCAAGCGGACTGGGCTTCTGGCCCCAGGGTGGCAGCCCGCGCTGTCGGGCTCCTGTTCACAAGCTGCTCTGGGGCCACCACTCCTGGGGCAGAAGGCCACCCCCAGACAGCAAGAGAGTGCACCCTGACAGTTAGGCTTCATCTGGAGACAGGTTTTCAGATATCTACAACAGTGGTCCTTAGTCTTCAGTATGAGAAAAATGGCTAAAATACAGATTGGGGGCCCAAAATGTCAGTAGTGCTGAGATTGAGAAACCACATAAATTAGGCATTCTAGTTACAAGGGGAGATGACGTAACAGTTCAGACAGAAGGCTGGAAGCCAACAAAGTCTATACACACCCCTGTAGTTGACTCTTGAACGGGTGGGGGGTGGTAGGGAGATGCGCCTCACCCCGGCAGCCAAAAATCTGCATATAACCTTTCTCCCCGAAACTTAACTACTAAAAGCCCTACTGTTTACTGGAAGCCTTACTAACAACGTCGATAGTCAATTAACACGTTTTATATGTTACATATTTTATATTCTGTATACTTACAAAAAAAAAGAGAAAATGTTATTAAAATTACAAGGGAGAGAAAATACATTTACACTACTGTACTGTATTTATTAGAAAAAACCTGCAAGTAAGTGGACCAGTGCGGTTCAAACCTGTGTTGTTCAAGGGTATACTGTATATAGAAATGATCTGAAGGAAGAGGGATCAAAAATTTAGACGAGTACAATTTAAAATGTTGGGAGTAGATGGAATAAAGATTTTAAAAATCACATTTAAGGCTGCAGGCAAATTGGGAAAAAAATAAAAAACAGAGTAAAGAGACTAAGAAATAAAAGGCAATAGAAACAATGGCAAAGTAAGTATCCCCCCAAAAACAAGACACTAAAATGAAACTACAATACTCTGTCAGTAACACAATAACTATGTAAAAGATTATTTAGGTTAGAGATTATATACAAAATGTTGCTGGATAAAGAAATTATCAGCATGAGAAAAATCTCCAAACCCACCCGGAAACGCCCTGTTGACCAGGCACGTCCCTCTCTACTCCCAGACAGGAACAGTCCTGCCTTCACACACATTCCAGGTTTATCTGCACACCTTACTTCTTGTCCTCTTTCTCTTCCCAAACCCAGTCTCCCTGTGTGGCTCATGTGGCAATCCAGATATCCGAGACACAGTGTCCTGAGGACTTCTCTTTGGTTTTCTAAAGGAAACTATTTTATTTTCCATAACATAGTTTACTTAAAAAAAAAAAAAAAAGCACTGATCTTATTAGAGGACTGTCTATATCTGGTGCTATGCTTTACTGCTGGGATTTAAATTTAGCTGGTGACTTTTCACTGCTTTTTCATTTAATGCCACCCCCTGGCAAGGGGCAAGATCGCCACTGTTTTGTGCCATGCCTTGCACAGCAGGGTTAAAAATCTTCTTCATACAAATATCCCATCCCAACAGGAATCTCTACCCCAGCAGGCTGTGTTAAATTGTAACTTAGTAGACACCAAACGTGGCTTGGAAGCAGCCTCCGCTTCTAATCACTTTCTTCCTAAGAAAGACAGAGAACAGACCAATCCTGGTTGTAGCCACCTTCATCTGATTTAGGGACTGTCCCCAGGCATGTAGGACACTGAAGAGTGACATTTAAAAATCAACAAAGATTTTCCCCGAGGCTTGGAACCTGGGGGTGTGGTGTAGCATCCTCTGCTGTCCTGCTGACTTTCGCCTGTTTGCCTTCCGTAGTTCAGTGGGGACTGCCCACCGTCTCTGCAGCTGGCGTCATCGGCATGCTCAGCGCGGTGGTCGCCAGTATTATTGAGTCCATTGGGGACTACTATGCCTGCGCAAGGCTCTCCTGTGCTCCGCCGCCTCCCATCCATGCAATCAACAGGTACGTTCCTCTGACAGTGGAGTTCTCCTTTGGGCCCAGTGCCTCATCACCTGGCTCTTTGGTTAAGCTTGGAGAAGAGAAGGAGTTTCAGCATGGAAGTAGCCAACCATCAGGGCTTCTTATTGGTTGTCTGCTTTGGACAAGTCACTGCCCCCATTTTGCTTTTTGGGACGCTGCCGTTGTTCTTTGCGTGATTTGGGGTCATGGGAGGATGTGCCCTTTGATTTCTTGTTTCCCTTACTGTTCTTAGGGCTAAATGCTGTGTCATCTATTCACAATTGTAATTCCTGTATAGAGAGACGAGAAGAGCAGGGATAGGTGCAGAATTTAGAGACTTGGGCTGTGGGGTTTATCTCCTCAATATACCTGGTCATCCGTTTCTGGATGCTGAGAGCAAACTGGACCCTGTGGAGGCCTCAGAGAAGAGCACAGATCAGCCCCTACTCCCCCTCGGCCAGCCAGCCGCTGCCCTTCCGGAGAGATGGCGGGTGATGAGATCCAGTGCGCTGCTGTCCGCGCATGTCTTGCTTTGGTTCTGTTCGTGTTCACACTCCTGGTTTTTACAGCTTTCTCTAAAGGATGTTGCACATGACAGAGCTACTTATATATTGATTCTTTTAAAAGTTGCAGTGTTGACAGAATTATGAAGCTTTTCCTTCCTGATGAAACTATTAATAGTAAAGGAATCAGATCAGCAGACAGCCCGTATTTGTCTTCAATCCCAACCAATGGCTCTGTTTTCTGGCTAAAAGCCTTTAATTTGGAATGGTTTTTAAACATCTGTGTCTAATGTGTGGTTCCCAGAAGTGCTTCTCACAGTTGAATGAGCATGGGGGATCCTGTTAAAATAGAATGCAGGCTCTGCTCCAGCAGGTTGGGGGGGAGGGGCGAGACTCTGCACTCATAACCCTTCCCAGGAGTGTGGAGGCTCCCCGCCCACGCATGCCACCTTTGGGGTGTAGCCACTTGGAGTGTATTTCAGAGTGTTTCCCCCATTGAATGAATGTTTCTCTTTCCCCCATTCCTTTACATTTTAGGGGGATTTTCGTGGAGGGTCTCTCCTGTGTTCTCGATGGCATATTTGGTACTGGGAATGGCTCTACTTCGTCTAGTCCCAACATTGGAGTTTTGGGAATTACTAAGGTACAGCTATTTTTCTATTAAATGGTTGGGCCTCTAAGTGTTGATCCATTTCATCAATTGGTCTAACCACTGTGAATCCCAAAAGGAAGGCTTCCAATTCTGAGATCATCTCCATCACCCACCGCCCCCTTTTCCTTTTTCTCACTGATGGGTTTCTGGAGTGCTGATGGAGGTCTCCTTTCCTCGGCTGCATGGGTAGCCAGGCACTCAGAGCTGTCACTGCTTCACAGGCATTCTGCAAATACTAAGCACCAACTCGTGCCGGGCTCTGGGCACTTGGGATACAACAGCGAATAAAACAAAATTCCCGCTGCCAGTGTTTACGTGCTGGACAGAGGTAGACAGACCGCGGATAGCACGCGTAGTAAGTGTGAGAAAAGCACAGGGCAGGTGTGGGTATTGGGAGTGAGGGCTGGTAAGTGTGACATAGGGTCAGGCTAAGCCCCACCAAGAAGATGACCTTGAGCAAGGACCA